>JAOXNR010018829.1:10207-27100 GCA_028571225.1 Parsonsia alboflavescens
ATTGATATATCATCAAATAGAAGACAAAAATACATTAAGCATGACAACTATCAGCTTCAGGTTTGATTGCGATATAGTAATTTTGTGGGGATTCAATTGATATATCATCAAATAGAAGACAAAAATACATTAAGCATGACAACTATCAGCTTCAGGTTTGATTGCGATATAGAGAGCAGCTGTGACATCATTGTACATTCATTGAATGCACAATATGTGCATGTGATGTAACACCAAAAAAAAGTCTAGAAGGTGAAAACAGTGATGTGATTTCTTGTTGCTAAACTAATGAGGGTTTGGACCATGTAATCTTGGCATCTAAGCTTGCTTGACTCATATTATGTGAAGGGTTTGAAATGTTCAGGAAACTCTAACAGTCGTATCAAAAGATTCAAAAATAAAACATGTCCGATGAAATCTATCAAGAATATGGTTTGATTCCATACCTCCTAAGGCAAATTTACCATCAATAAGAAAATGTCCCATAGGATTGAGCTTGGCATCCATTTATCCACAGCAAAGATATGGAAGGAGATTTCTGCATCAGAAAAGGGGATCTCGTTCAGAAATGATAAGGAGGAGGAATGTAAACAAAGAATCAGCAGTCCCATGCATAGCAAAGACAAATTTTAACACAACCACAAACACTAAGCAGATAATTTCCCATAAACAAGAAAACACAACTGAGAATTGATGGCAACACTTCAAACAGATTGTATCACTAGAAACACAGGAAAATCAGAAACGTAGATAGACGCTAAACCAACAAATGTAAGGGAACTGCTGTTACATTATAAGTATCTTGACCCAAGTGGCTCAGAAAACAGATATTCCAGTCATTCCCAGTGACACTTGTGCCAAACCAGGTGTATGGCCTAAATGAAGGTGAATCATCAAGTTAATTGCTTTGCAAATAACCCACTAAGGATTAGTGGGCTAGAACTTATAAGAATAAAAATTACTACCACCACTATCAATCAATCAATCATAAAATTAAGGCACAAATCATATCTTTCCGATTACAATATGGCCCTTCATTTGCAATATGAAGAGCAAATACAAAAAAAGCTAGCAAAAGCACCTACCTTTAGTTTTCGTCGTGGGCTATGGAATCTTTAAATGCAAGCCGAACCGGTCAAGAAAGATCTTCAGAAACCATGATTGAGGCTTTTATTAGGTATAGTTGAACTGTTGAAGATATGCATAGAATCAAAAGAAGGAAAAGAACAAGACAAGCCAATGCAAGTACATCAGAAACGAATGCAATCTCCAGTGGGAGTAGTTCTTGAGAAAAGTTACAGTAGTGGAGTGAGAAGAAAATATCTGAAACATGTTTGTTTGGGTTACGAGGTTTTCAGAATCACGTGGCTGAAAGACCGAGTGGGTTGATTTTTCATGAATTTCAGTAATGATGAAAGGTGCTGGCTTTGGTTTCTTTTTAAAATATTATTCCATCCAATTTATAATATAGGTAATTTTAAACATTAATTTTATTTCATAGATTATTTTACGAAATTTGATGAATATTTATTGTTATTTTTTCAATTTTATCCCTCAATGCATTTCTTATTTTATTTCAATTTCATTAGTTGTTTGATTGAATTCTTTATATATATATATATTGACTGATTTAATGTATTATTTTTTTATCCTTAATAAGTGTAAAAAAATCTAAAACAATGCATATTTTACTCAAAAGAAAGTACTATGTTTAATTATTAAGCAAATCAATCCAGATTTTTATTATTTTTTTTTTTAAAGTGAATATTCATAAACAAAGCTAAAATTTGATAGTTGGGTCATCAAAGATGAAAGAAAACATGGCGACCAACCAAATGGCTGTTTGGATTTAATCTTTCATTTTGATTTTTTAAAAAAATTATTTTATTTTTTTTAAAATAAAATTATATTATTTTTTGTAAAATATTAAATAATTTAAAAAATAAAATATTCATTTTTAACTACTTTTAAATAGAAATGAAATTTTTAATTTTGAACAGATATATAAAATAAATAAAATACATAATAAATATTAATTTGGGTTATTGATTCAGTCTCAAATTTTTTGTGACTTGGTTGAGTTAATATTTGATAAATACATTTATTATTTAATATCTTTACTATTACTCTAAATATATTTATATTATCACTCAATGTTTAAATTTAATGTTTTTGTTTATTATAGATCTATATATAAATTAATCCTAGATTTTTTTTACATCCAATAATAAAAATCAATTTAATTAGTTGTAAAAAAAAGTAATTAAATCATTAAATGTATTTTTTTTATTGAATTGAATTAAATAAGTTCAATTAAAATTATACTCCCTATGTCCCTATTTATAAATCATTTGTAGTACTTTTGTCAATATTAATATATTTTTTCAAAATTGTTTTTATGGAAAAGAATATTAAAAAAGATAGAGGAAACTATGTTTTATAATATTGAAAAAATAAATAAAATATTTATTAAACTATTAACGGTGACTTATAATTAACAAAAGAAGGTGATTTTAAACAATTTATAACTAGAATAGACGAGTACATTTATATTTATATTAATATTTATGATTGTAAAAGCATTATATTTATAATCTAAAAATTCACATGAATTCGTCTACTTATTTCACAGGTGCACGGCATTTAAGTTGACAAGGATGCAAGATTTAGTTCAGTTATAGGGGTTCTAAGATGGGGATTAATAGCAACATTCGTTACAACATAGTAGCCCAATATTTAATTTTCATTTTTATAAGCCTAAAGAGGATGAAAGCTTATTGTCAATGAAAAAAATTGGTTATGGACGTTTGTTTATATATAAGAATATGGATGTTGTGGTTCACATTAAAT
Source organism: Parsonsia alboflavescens (assembly GCA_028571225.1). NCBI lineage: Eukaryota > Viridiplantae > Streptophyta > Magnoliopsida > Gentianales > Apocynaceae > Parsonsia > Parsonsia alboflavescens. The sequence goes on from JAOXNR010018829.1 coordinate 13,058, forward strand.
TATAGAATAAAAAAGTTTATAAAATATATGTATTCTTTTATCTTAATTTTTATATTTGATTATATAGATGGATATGAATTATAAAATTTTTTGTAAAATATAGATCAAGATCCCAATATACTTTATTATTACTAAATAACAATAATTGTTATGGAGACATTCTATTTTTCATTTTCGTGGGCCTAACACGAAACTTACTAATAACTTTTAAAGGTAGATGGTTAGACAAGTTTTTAAAATAAATTAAAAGTAAAAAAAATATTATATAGTCCAAACTCTAATATGGCTAACATATGGATCCGGATCTCTTGTTACAAATTTATATGCAGAGTTACACTAATAAAATATTAATAAAAATCTTAATACATGTCTAATCAGATGTCAATAATAAAATAAATAAACTTAATTAAAAGTCATATGTAGATGTCAATAATGAAATAAATAAACTCTAATTAGAAGTCACATCTATGTGTATTTATGTTCTAGTCATCCTATTCAAGAAAATTTTGATACAAATGAGGAAAATATGAAATTTAGCCTTCAATGCTACAGAGATAATTAATTTTATAATTGTAATAGTTAATTAAGAACCAAAAAGTAGATATAAACTTAATGTAGAGTTAGCAACATTTTTCTGTCCACGTTCAAAGATTTTACTTAATATTTAATATTTAAATAAATGAAAAAAAAACTAAATATTAAAAACAGTTAGAGAAGTAAGAGAGGCACTAAGGTGTCCATCACTGAAATTATAAAATGGAATCTCTTGGGAGATAAAATCAAATGTTTGAAGTTTCTTTTTCAAATCATCTTTATCCTTTAAAGGAAAAAATGAATTCCAAACAAAATTAAAAAACCACCAAATAATGATAATCCCAGACTTACATAATTTGTAATATGATTAGCTTAATTTAGAAAGGAAAAAAAAAACATCATCTTATTCCACTTATTTAATTAATCTTATTCCACTTATTTAATTAATTCAATTTTATTTATATATATATAATTAATTCAATTCTTATATTCATGTACTCGAGTGTATTTTCTCTTTACCATTTTTTCTATATATACATATATAATATATTATAGATTTCATACTTTTTTTCCTGTAAAAAAATCTAAAGATAATAAGTTTAAACAATTTCAAATACATATATTTTTTTTCTCCTTTTTATCTAGAGAGAAAGAGGGAAGGAGAGAGATTAATGAATCATCAGCAGATGCTGAACCTTGTGTATCGGAGCCACTACCCAAAAACAAACCAACCAAATAAGGAAGTGGGCAGAAAAAAATGACCATCATGGAATTTCTAACGACCATTAAGATCTCAAAGCTTCTTCTTCCTCTCCCATCAGTAATTTCTTATCACAATCTATCAAATGTCATCATCAGCTGCCGATATTCTTCATCATCATCATGATCAAGAATCTATTTTGGCAGCTCCGGCGGTGGCGGCAACAACCGGCGGTGGTGCAAAATCAAGAAGAAGAACATTGGAAGTTTCCGGCGATAATTATTGTGTAGAAGAACATGGGCAAGTCCACCACCTTCAGCAGCAACAGCAACATAGGGTTAATAATAATAATGGTAATAATAATAATGAGGCTGGTTTTTTTAACATGTTACGTACAAATGTCAACTTGGCGGTCGTGATGAAGTATTTGAGGCCGGGAAAGAATCTGAGCCGTTGGATTTCGATTGTTTTGATGCTCTTGGCAGTTTTCACCCTTGTTTTCAAGATAATGCTGATGAGTAGTTTTCTTAAAGTCCATTCTAATACGAATTCTAATGATTTTTTGAGACGTCAACAGCCGGTACCGGGGAGCCACCTCCGGCAGAATGCCGGAGTTTTTGTATCGGAAACCACTCTTCATCATAGTCATCGGTCCTTGCATGAACAGGTGGGGTGCCAATCTTTTGTTTATTGCTGTAATAAGAAATGTGCAGGTAAATTAGTACTATTTATTCAATTTTTTAATTTTTTTTATATACAATTAGAATTTATCACTTCTTATTGTGATATAACTGTGCCCCCTTTTCTTTCTTGGAGGTTTTTGGTTGATTTGTACATGATTTCTTGTATCTATATAGAAAGGTTTTTCTGTTCCTTTTTTTTTTGCCATTTTTGATTTGGGTAGTGACTTGAGTTTGAAGTGGTATTTTCATTCAGATTCCAGAAATTTGGAGAAAACCCAGAAGTAACAACTTCTATAAATGCATGCAAAGATCGAAACATCTAAAAGGTTTCTTTTCAATGCCCATATCGTATTATTGAATTAATTATTGTATTATCAAAGTTAAATTCCATATCTTATTCATTATATATATATATATATATGTATATATATTTATTTATATATTTTCTGTCTGAAATTTGGTCAGGGAACCCAACTGGCGGAACTGGGTACATTTTGGTTCATGCAAATGGTGGATTGAATCAAATGAAAACTGGGGTAAGCTTATTTATTTATATTTATAAAATTAACTGGATTAATGATAAGCTCTAATAATTAACTATGGTGAAAAATTATATATTTGCTGCAGATAAGTGATATGGTTGCCGTAGCAAAGTTAATGAACGCAACCATGATTCTTCCTTCATTAGATCACAGTTCTTATTGGACAGATGTAAGGTGAGGATTTTGCATATATATATATATATATATACAGGAATATTTCTGTACATAACACATAGTGCATAGACTTTCTTTTTACAGATTAAAAAAACCAACATCGCAAAAGACATACAGAAGTATTCCTGTATATGTATATATGTTTCTTTAATCTGGTGAAGAAGAAGAAGGGGTTGATCCATATTTTCTCAATGATTATAAAAGCCACGTTTTTGCATGTCTAAGTGATTTTAAGGATATATTCGACTGGAAACTCTTCATGGAAGCATTGAAAGATGACATTGCAATACTAGAATCCCTTCCGCCAAGCTTAGCAACTGTGAAGCCCCTCAAGAAGGCCCCTATTTCTTGGTCGAAGGCAAGTAATTCTACTTTCTTCAATCTTTCTCTCCGTTTTATAATTAGAATAGAAAACTCCAATATGGTCCGAATATATAGACCTTTTGGAGTTTGGAACTTGTGGTTCCATTATATAAGTTGGCAAAAGATACATGTACTTAATAATGGACAATTTTTTATAAATTTATTTACTTAATTTGATATGAACTACAAGGTCCAGCTTAGGAGAAATATGGATCCAAATTTATATCAAAATTTTGCTAAAATGCTGCACTCCATGCGTCGTAATTATATGCATTAGTTAACATGAGATAAAAAAAACTACCTTTGTCCTACAAATTGAGGCCTTAATGAGATTAAAGAGTCTTAAATATAGCTAAAATATGTCAAAAGTACTCATCTTCTCTCTCCTTAATAAGTACATTTCTATTTCTTTACAATAAATAAATTAATATATTAATAAAGGATAAGAATAAAAAAAACATTATTGATAATTGTAAAACAAATTTATATGACGAGACAAATAAAAACTCTTAAACAACTTATATTTTCAAACAGGATATATCCAATGCACTCTATAGCATTTATTTTATTCATAAATTGTTAGGAGTAATTCAGTATAAATGCTATCTTCGTGATGTCAAGAGGCAATAAGGGTATTGTTAGCATGGTTTTGAAACTTATATGTAAATGATGATGTGCAGCCGAGGTATTACAACAGAGACATGTATTCTTTGTTAAGGAGACACAAAGTGATAGAGTTTACACATGCAGACTCCCGGCTGTCTAACAATGGCGTACCGAGCACAATCCAGAGGCTCCGATGCCATGCCATGTATGAAGCACTTCAATTTTCGAAGGAAATTGAAGAATTTGGAAAGAAGTTAGTGAGCAGACTTCAAAACATCGATAATCGTTACATTGCACTTCATCTCAGGTATTTCACAAATCCTATGTAAATTATGCAGTTCTTTACACTATGAACCTTTCTGGGTTCTCCATTTAGAAACCAGAAACATGGCCATTTCAGGTATGAAAAGGACATGCTTGCCTTTACTGGCTGTAACCATAACCTCACTAAAACTGAGGCCGAGGAGCTTAGGAAACTACGTTATAGAACCAGGCATTGGAAGGAGAAACGGATCAACAGTGCAGAAAGACGGCTACAAGGAGCGTGTCCCTTGACACCAAGGGAAGCTGCTCTGTTTCTTGAGGCTCTGGGGTTCCCTTCTAATACTACAATCTATATTGCTTCTGGGGAAATCTTTGGCAGAAATGGGGTGAAAGATTTTGTTCGGAAGTACCCAAACACGTATTTCCACTCGACTTTAGCATCAGAGGAAGAGTTGGAACCATTCGGGGAAAGGCAGAACAAGCTTGCTGCACTAGACTACATTGTTTCCCTAGAGAGTGATGTCTTTACCTACACCTATGATGGGCATATGGCTAAAGCTGTCCGTGGTCATCGGGCATACGAGGGCTATCTGAAAACTATTGATCCTGATAAGTAAGGGAAATCAAACAACTAGCTTCACCTGTGGTTCTTTCTTGTTTGTAGAAAATAACACAAAAAGATTTAGAGGTTAACTAGCAAAATGAATCTAAAAGCTGGTAAATTTAGCAATATTTTTTTTTTTTGGTGTTGCAGGCAGAGATTTGTTAGACTTGTTGATCAACTAGACCAGGGATCAATGACTTGGGAAGAATTTTCATCCAAGATCAAGAACTTACACAAGAATAGAATAGGAGAACCATCTTATCGAGAAGTCAGAGAATCTCCAAAGCTTGAGGAGACATTCTACGCAAATCCTTTGCCTGGTTGCATTTGTGAAAACTAACATCGAGAGCAAAAATGTAGCAGAGGAAAAGGTTAGGCCACTGTAAATTGCAGGTAGAGTGGAGAAAATATGGATGACATGGTAGTATCTGCTCAAAACTGCAGATCACCATGTTATGTTATCAAACAAGAATGTAGTATGTAGAATTGGTTTCTCAATCAAACAACACTATAGACTACTATGCTGAAAGCAGCATGTAGATGAACATTTTCTGTAGAATAGGAGAGGGCAGAGAAGCCCTAAATCAATTGAAGTTAGGTAGATAGATCTAGGCTTTCAGGTTTAGTGCATTTGTTGTACACTAATTCCCACTGAAAATTGGACCTCCATTTTATAGCTAATTGGGGTTTATTTTGCCAAGTTGAATTGCAACTTTCATATACTCCTTAAGAAATTCACCATGCAATTATTGCATAATTTTCATTTCCATCTCATGGGAGGCAGCTTAAGGCCTATGAGTTATTCTAAACACAGATTCCCTTGGCATTCATTTAGTGGGGATAACAGTGACTGCAACCTCCAAATTTAATGAACAAGATCTATAAAACATCTTCCAATTAATTGTACCAATCAAGAAAAATAACTGAAAAAGTAAGTACAAACAGAAAAAGCAACATGAATGTTCTGCTACCGCTATTTCGTTGGATGGCTTGAGTCAGCTCCTTGTTACCTAGCTCAACATTCTTTGTAGCTTCTATTGCCTACAGTCAAAAGCAAAGAAAAAAATGGAAACAAATACTTACTTCTCTGTGGGAAAATACCAAAGACATTGACACCACAATCTGCACTATTAAAATATTCCATCTGAATCATTATATAAAAAGCAGATTAAAAAAAAACCAAAAAAACACAGTTTTATCAGCATGCACAAATCTGCCATAAAGCCCATATACTGCCTTATGGTTCTTGTCATATACATGCATACAGTAGAGGAAAGGTGTCCATTAAGAAACATATGAACATATAGGAGACTATCTCCTTTTGTAAAAAAGAGGTAATATTTAATTCTTTAAGATGTAATGTATTATAACACTAATCTCCATTTGTTTAATATTAATCCATTAGTTATCATGAGATACCAACACAATGCTTTTGTCATGATCAGGATTTTTCTGTCGTCGTGAATAGAGATCTCCACCAAAATGGCAACAGGATTGGTGACTCCTAACAGTGTGAACAGATTCACTAACCACATCATATTGGTAAAATTCTATATTATTCATGGAGAGTTCCTTGTGATCCAAGAATAGCATCAGGTGCATATAAATCACTCAGAAATAACACATCATGATGTTTTTATCAAAAAGACGAAATGAGTAAACAGAAAACAAATACAACATCAGTCAGAAGCAACAAAAACATACTAACCTGCTCATACAAAAACTCTATTTGCTGAGCCTGCTGCAAAACATGAGTAGACATGAGATGGTTCAATGCCGACATCTCAACCATCTTTGTCTCAGTTTCTTGAACAGCATCTAGAAGGCTTGACAATTCTGCCTGCACAGGAAGGCGGTCCAGGATCAAATGATCAATTCTGCAAAGTCAGAAGCCTTCCAGCTCCAAATGCATCAGGAGCTTCAGAGAAACTCTATTATCAGAAAATATTACACTTACCTGGAGCACACGTGTTTCATCATCCAGAATTTGCTCGCGGATCCAAGCGGGGTGATCTTGAACTTCATTGAGCTCTACAACCTCTTCAGTTTGTGTCTCACTCAGCCACACATTACCTGGTTTGGAAACCCCAGCTAAATTGTCTTTACTAGTCTGCTTCAATTTTTTCCTTGGTATTACTCGGTTAACAGCATCTTGGAAGCGAACAGCTCTGAGCTTGTCAAACTGAGAGGTAACCTGATGAAGCTTTTCACTTAATATCAAGACCTACATAGACAGATAGAAGCCATTTTCAGAAGTACACAAGGAGCTGGAGAATTGAGAGGACTTGAAAATTACAGTAAACTGAACAGAAACACTTCTTTCTTTTCTTCCCCCATTCGAATCCTTATGAAATCTTTACACTGAACCACCACAATGACTTTAACATGAATATGTTTGAAATGACACAGATTGAAAGCACCACTCCTCTTTCTAGCATAAAATGACAAATGCACTAATTCTTTCTTCTACTCTTTGGTTTAATTTACACCTGTCAGTTTGATAAGCAACATGCTATTAGAAATAGGAGGCATGGCATGGAGGATGACGAACGTGTAATTTAAGGATAATAAATCATGATTGATAAAAGAAGGATTTTTAAGTCATTATGTTTTTAAGCAGCTACTTTGTCACCAAAATTAGTAATTAGAACCATTCCTCAAGAAAGAGGACCCATCCTTCCCAGTGAAAATAGGAAGCAACACATCATCTTCATGTAAAACCAAATGATAATAATCATCAAAATTGAAATAATGATAGACAATTAACTGATATTTTCTTGATACATATTTAACTTGGGCAGAAATATATGGTTCTATGATATCTTTTATAAAAATATAATTTTTAGTTATTATCTTTAAACATAGACCACGCACCATTTATAAGCAGGAAAAAAAAAAAAAAGAAAAATACAACAAATATGCCTAATTACCTAAATAGCATCTACAATCGAAACAGGAAACTGTTGTACTCATACCACTCCATGTTTATGTGCTACAGTATCAGCATTTACATTGTCACCCCTACCAAGCCATCCTCTTGAATTTGCTTCTTCATCAGTTATAAAATTTTTCAGCACATCTATTTGTTCTTTGCATGATTTAATGAAAATTGTGACCTGCAAAAAATGAAGATGTTAGACAACCTCATCTTACAAGCCTATAATCCCACCATATTCATTCTAGTACTGTGTCCATTCAGCTAAGTACATTAAGTAGAACTGCTCCTATAACAACATTAAGTCTAAAATTTCTGTATGTTAAAGATACAAATTACTTTGGAGATTTGAAGCCTACCACCCATAACATATATTTTTCTAACCCAAAATACTCAAGTCAATGGAAAAGAGGTAGCAAAGCATAATGTGACATGGGCATGAAGCATGAACATGCATGAACCTCCATCAACTGTCTAATGACTTTGTCAAGAAGACAACATCATCAGATGTTTGCCAAGAGGAAATATCAAGATCCTTGACACCCAGCCTCCACTTAAGCTGCCATACAGAAATTGAATCAACTTTCACAAGATTCCTAGCTCATTAAAAAAAAAAAATTGAACAACCACACATAACAAAGCTTTGTCAAGAGGGCAAAGATACTCGTAGATATATTTTTCTTTTTCCTTTTTTTTATGGTAGAGAATCCCCCCAGACCATAGGCCCAGAGAGCTGCTTAGGAATGCTTTCTCCAACTAAAAAAGGAAACAAAGAGAAAAGCAAAGTTCTAATATTGGAGAAAGATTACATGCACATATGTATCTCAACTGAAGAATAAGGAATTACTTATTGAGTAGTAAAATTTGCCAAGGCCAACTACAAGTGGCTTCATGTAACAACTCCTCCCCCATAACAAATAAACAAATAAACGATGAAAATGAAGATATTTTCTTTTGAATCTGTCTTCTGTAGGTAACCATTCAAACACTATTAGCCTTTTCGTGACCTTCCCAAACCACTATCAAACTTTTAGCTTTGCATAAAATTGTGCTCAGGTAAACTTACTTCATGTTCAATGCTATCTCTCTCTTGTTCAGTAGTGCGGTGTAAATCTACATAGTCCTTCTTATGCTTCACTAAGAACTTTTCCAAAGCTTCAATGCTTTCAAGCTGAAAATTGAATAAAACATTTTATTCATCATATCCATAAAAATGAATGACATACTATGAACTGCAAAATGGAACTTTCACTTGTTTCCAATGCATATAGTTCAACAAGCACAATTTCTGCTTAAAGAACATCATAAGCCAAAACATTTACAAATAAAATTGATCATAAGTATGTAATTCTGGATAGCAATTTCTTACCGTCTTCAATGCAGCTTTGTGAAAAGATGTTCTTTCCCGAGGTTTGTGCATAATAAAAGATGCCATTATATTTGCTGTTTTGGACTGTCACAAAGAAGCAAACCTCATAACCAAGCATAAAACATACTTGTAAGGTAACAAACACACAATTAAACATAAAAAAATGTCAAATTTTTCCTAGTTTCTGTAGGATATAATGAATGAACACACCAGAAAAAATTCGTAGCCTCAAGCTCAAAACTTTATGTAATGCCTAAATAACTTGATCACTTAATTTTATTAAAGTGTTAGGACAAATAAGCCAACCCCATCCAGACCCCAAAAGGAAGATAAAAAAAAGGATTTGTGCATAGTTCTAGGCATAAAAATTTCTCAAATTCGTACCATAAGAGATATAATTTACCATGATTCACTAGAAGAATAATTTACCATAAATTCGATTGTGCTACGAGGAACTTTGTCAACATTAAAGCGGGAACAAAATTGAAAATTGGAGCCAACCTCACTTAGACCGATCGAAATAGCCGTTCGACGGATAGCATCTCTGAAATCTTCAGTTCTATCCCTAACTTTGGCCATTTTTAAGCATCCAAATCAAGTGTATCCCTTGATGCAGAATTGAACCAACCCAACTCAGAAAAGAAGAAGACGAGAGTGCCGGAGCACGAAAGGGAGTTTCCAGGCTGTGAAATTGAAGAGCAGTCGCAGTATTTACCTGCCGGGGTATAGATCAAGCAAGGTAGCCTCTCGCGGTTCAAGACGAATTTCGTAATGCAATCGCCGTCAACCAATCATTTTTCTTTTTGCCCCTTGAAGTTAATTGCACAGCTTGATCCAATAATTGTATCTCTGTAATGGGAGCCCAGACCAATCAACCTTAAAAGCCCAACATGGCCCAATAAGTGGAAATTTTGGCACAATGTTTCAACCAAACATTTTAAAAACTTCGGGTAAGGCCAGCCCAGCAGCTCTAGAGACCCACTCCTTACACGTGTCGACAGGACAGCCACTCCCGTGATTCAATGCTTTTTCACCCAATCAAATTAGTTTTCTTCTCTGAGAGTCCGAGGTTAACCCTCGAAGTCAAAAGCACAATCTCAGTACAATGTTCACTGGCTCGGTCGGGCCCACCTCGACTTCCTCCGGGGTTTTTGCAACCGTAGATTTTAGGTTCAATAAGAATCTTGTATCGACATTTGTCCACAAATAGTACTCGTACGGTTTATTCGTTAAATAATCCCAAAAAAAACGGGGGTTCCCCGCTCCAGGTTTTGTAGCCGAAAACCGCTTTCCGCTATTCTCAAAAAATTGCAATAATATTTAAAAACAAACCATTATTGTCTTTCCAGAAGGAAAAAGAAAAATAAGTATGGATTGACAAGACCCTTCTTCTTTCTCTGTGGACTTTCATCAAATTCTTGAATTAGTAAGTTCTTCCAATATCTCTGATAATTAATTTCTTCTTGTTCTTTTATCTTCTTAGTTGCTGCAATTCTTGATCATAGGAAAAAAAAAAGATGGGTTTCTAAATTTAGGAGTTTCTACAAATGAATCATGAATCCTTTTTGATTGTCTTGTTGAACTAATTATAATGTCTGTTGCATGCCTTCTGACTTTGTATTCTTCTGATCAACAGATCTAGCAGATTAATAGTGAGGAAGGAAAACCCTAGAATATAAGTGTATATATATATATATTCAAGAAAATAAATATATATGGGGAGAGGGAAGATTATGATTCAGAGAATCGACAATTCAACAAGCAGGCAAGTGACTTTCTCAAAGAGAAGAAATGGGTTGTTGAAGAAAGCTAAGGAACTTTCGATACTGTGTGATGCTGAAGTTGGATTGATTATCTTCTCCAGCAGTGGAAGGCTCCATGAATTTGCAAACACAAGGTCATTCATTCTGAAATAATATTAATAATCTAACTTAATTAATTAATTTAATTTCTTCCTTTATCATTTAATTTCTCTTTTGATTCTTTAATTATGTGGTAACAAGAACTGATCATGTCGTGCCATTGTCCACTAAGAAATGGCTAATTATTATTACATCTGGTTTGGTAATAGTTTAGCCTGTGAGGAAGGCTGTGCTAGGCTAGGGGGTGGCGGAATAACCTATATTAGAATAAAACCTGCGGTGATTGAATATGAATTTCCTGTGGTCCACATGAATATACATGCATGCTTGTCTGATCTTTTGATTAGATGGGAATTCTTTTTTTATATCCTTTTTTTGAGCTAATATATATAGGTATAATGAGCTAATCCTTTGAAAATATTCTTAAAATGTTTATATATATATATTTATATATTTATATATAGTATACATTTTCGGGCCAAAACGACATTGTTTTGACCCGTAGCACATAAATTTTGTGTGCTACGTACAACAGCATTCCTGTATAAATATATAAAATTGTGTGTGTATATATAAATATATAAAATTTTGAGTGCTCTATATGTATTTAGAATAAAACTAACTTAATTATAATAAAATAGGCTTAATCGTTTAAAACTTTTCATATGATGAACAACCCTAACTTAAAATTTATGTTTGCTTTTGACTAAATTTACTTTTCATGTGTTTAAAGGTTAATTTGTTTAGTAGTGATGTTTCTTTAGTATGACTTCTATAAGCAAATAATTCCTTTCCAAATATGGAGCATTTTTTCAACAAGCATTCATACTTTAATTGGCTTCCAACATGATATATTTCAGTGTGTGTTGTGTGTGTATAAGAGGGGGTGTATTTTCTACTAATTAAGTGCAATACAAATTTGATTAAGAATATTGGTCTTGTTAATTTTGGAAGGAAATTTAATTAACATGTTTCCTTATAAGTGAATATGCACAAAATGTGATCAACATCACTAACTAGGGAATCTTTGAGTATCTTGGTGACTTAACTTGAAAGAAAGACTAGAGATAATATCTTTCAAGACTCCTACCATGGTGAAGTTAGAGTTGGTTGAGGAGAAGGAACAAAGGAAAGAATGAGTAATGGATATCTTAAACCTTTAGAACCTTGTTTTTCCTTTTATATGAACGTATGGATTAGTGGGGCTTCTTCGATCCCTTGCATTTCTTTTGGGGTGGTTTCCCTTCTTACCCGGATATACTTGGCTAGGGAAATAAGAGGAGACAAGAACCTTTTCCAAATTATTTTCAATTTTAACAATGTACTATCCAATGACTAAAAATCATAATGTTCAAGATATATTGTCATTATTTTTTCTTTCTAATGGGAAACGTATACTTTTTGGTATATTGATTTTAGCCTTGAAATAATTTCTTATTGGCCTAAATTCTATCTACATATTTACCCATCCTATATTGGATTGCCTTGTCCTTTGACTTGGCCCAAAATACAATGGATCGTTAAGGTGAATTAGTGAATTAAGCCTTTGATCATCTTATTAAAATAATATTACCTGACAATTGCATAAATAATACATAATATATACATGCGCATATGTGTGTAATATTCATGAATAAAGTAACTCACTTTTCTTGTTTCTTTATCAGCATGAGATCGACAATTGAAAGATATCACAAAACGAATGAAGAAAACCATCAAATTCTGAGTTTTGCTTCAGAAATAAGGGTACCCCCATCATGAGCTTCTCTAGATTATTCTTCATTTTTCTTTGAAAATAGTTATAATTGCTTTGTCCAAAGTAGAATTAATGAAATATTTTTGACAAATTTTGTGTATTTATATAGTAGAAATATGTAAGTTTATATAATATTTGTATATGTGTCGTCACATATATAGCATGTTTTCTATACAGAATAGCAATATCATTTTTTGTGCACATGTGTGTGTTAGCAAAAAATTCTAATTAATGCCTAATTAATCTGGCCATAATAAGTGAGATTAGAGGTTATATCTAGCTATAAAATTATAAAATCCGAGACTATTTAATTAGTCATCTTATTTTGTAATCACTTAATTTAAAGTGATTATTAATGGAAATTCTCTTGAAATCCCTAGTTATGGCAGACAGAAACAGAAAGTCTGAGACAGCAGCTGGAATACTTGCAACAAAGCCGCAGGTGAGTTCATATTGTATAATTCTCTAAGATATAGATTATGAAAAGCATCTGAAATAAGGCATATTCAAAATAAATTACATGACAATATAAATATATATATATATATTTGACAATATAAATATATATATATATTTTTATATATTTATATGAACAGAAAATTAATTAAGCAATAGAATTAATGCCATGATATGCAGCCATCTTTTGGGAGAAAAACTTTCTGGACTGAACTTCAGGGAGCTTCAGAATCTTGAATACCAACTGGAAAAAAGTCTGAGAAATGTTCGAATCAAAAAGGTTATAAAAACTCTTAGCATTATCTGTCTATATATATTTTTCAAGTACCGCAATACCTAGAGATATATATAAATATATATACATATACATATATATATATATATATATATATTCTTGCTGATTATATAATTAATGTTCAAAATTTTATTAATTCCCTTGCAGGAGCAAATTCTAACTAATGAAATCAAAGAATTAAATCAGAAGGTTTTCTAGGAAAGAACTCAAATTTCCAATTTCTTTTATAATTCTTGCAATTTCTAATTTCTAACAATAAGAGTACTCTAATTAATTTATTACATGGATCTTATAAATATTGCAGGGAAGGATCATTCATCAAGAAAATATAGAGCTGCACAACAAAGTAAACCATATTCAGCAAGAGAACGTAGAATTACAGAAAAAGGTAATGTAATAATCCCTCCGTCACTAATATAAGTCATTTTAACTAACTTTTATTATTATTAATTATAAGTTTAATTGTGTATTTGAAGATGTTTTTTTCTATATTATATACATGAAATGGTATTCAAATTTTTGAAAAGGAGATTAGAGGATATTTTAGTGGGGGAAAATTACTTTAATTTTTGCAAAACTGCGACGGGTGACTTATTTTTAGGGATAGAAGAAGTAATTCATATGATCGATAATGTTATGTACATAATCCCTCAATAGTGTCCTCAGGAAATGCTATATCTAAAATGAAGTTTCAAATAATCGCAGATCTCCAATGTGGCTGGAAGCTCATCAATTGAACTTGGGATGCTCAGCAATCATGGAAGTGGATCGAACGGACGACTCAATTTTCAGCTTATAAGCCAACTGACACTTCAGACTAACAAGACACCTGAAAACACCATGGACTTGGGGTAATCCTTCTAATTTGAACAATATTATTCAATTGTGTTCTTGAAATGC
>JAOXNR010018850.1:0-22235 GCA_028571225.1 Parsonsia alboflavescens
TCATTCTCAAACTCAATCACTTAAAGATAGCAAGAAAAATATATGAAATATATCAATTGCTAAAAGATAATCAATATTTTTTTAGATATGAGAAATTCAGTACTTTGTCATTAAATTGGTCAGAAACAGATATTAAATGAAATCTTATTGAACTAAATTTCAATTTCTGGCTCAGCAAGAAATGGATTTAGCCGGGCCAAAAACATGAATTTAGTTCAGAAAAATTTCAATTTATACCTGTTTTTGACAATTGAATAATATAGTATTGAATTTGTCCCGATTAATTTGGTCGAGAAGTCATTGATAAAACTTGCCGATGGTTTTTTTGTTAAAAAAAATAGGGTTTGAAGGATCATGTTATTCAATAATAATATGTTTGAAAACCAACATAACCAAAAAAAATAAATTAAGGATCAAAATATAAAACTGATCAAAGGTTAACTCCTTGATCATCTAATAACTCTCACTCCAAAAGGGTGGAAAAAGATGAATTTTTGGTTGAGTTCTATTACTGGCAAGAATGCACATATTTGTCTCTTTAAGGACATCCCAATAGGTGGAGTGACGGTTTCGCAAACCATAAGTTTCGAATTCGAATATCAGTGGGTGGATACAAGAAGAAGAATCAAAATTGGAAATCTAATGTGAGGCAAAAGTAGGATGGATGTCTATCTGAGGTCCAAATTAAAATTGGCTTTCCATTTGTGGAATTTTATTCGATTCTTTTCTTACAAGTTTGCATCAGACGATATGTTGCCTTAATTAGTTGACGGAAAGGCAAAATGGCCTGTTTGGATGGATTTATTAAAAAGGAATTTTTTAGTATGATTTTTTATAAGAGTATTTTTTCTCTTAAGTTAAATTGTTTTGTGTTTCAATGCATTTATTTATAAGTACTTTTCAAAATTAAAAATTTTTTAAATAAAAAGGCTTTTTTATTTTTTTTTTATTTGAAATTTTATAAGTTTTTTAAAGATTTAATAGAATAATTATATTGCATAATTTAGAATATAACAACAACATCAACAATAACAATAATAATAATCTCATGAGTTACAATAAATGAATTTTTAAACTATTGTGATGGGAGAAATAAAAAACAAAAAAAAGTACGAAGAAAATATATCCTAATATTTATGTCAAGATTATTGTGATAAAAGTTTTGAATTCAAAATTTACTTTTAACATTCCCACAATTTTGAGAATTGTTGAAATTAAGTCTTGTCAATGAAAATAAATACATTGATGAATATTTCCAATTATTAATAATTTAATTTTAGTTAATAATACACTATTTACAAAAAAAAAAAAAAAAAAGTGCTCAAAAATGTCCCTTAATTCATTATATTAAAAATACCATTTTTTAGTAACTTAATTATTATTTGTATATATGTTACTCTTATAATTAGTAATAGTTTGTATATCACATCTTGAAAGTCACAATTTTTGCCTTCAATATTATTTATTTTTATTAGTATTGAAAAGTTAATTAACTTATCAATGTTTTTATTTTTATTTTAAAACGTTCTAAGTTAGACATCTATTTAAAAATAAATAAATAAATAAACATTTATATCGCCTACCTATTTAACAAAAATAAATAATTTCGTTAATTTTACATATTTATTGTTATATCTAGCTAACCATATATACTATCACCTTTGGGACATCTTAACAGGTGGAGTGATGAGTGTGCAAACCATAGGTTTCGAGTTCTTATCCACCAACACTCTTTTAGATAAGTGAAATGTCGAGATGCTTGCAACGGGGGAGGATTAAGAAGACAAAACGGAACTTCAAATAATTTCAATTAAATCTATGCATCTACAATTTGATCTCTACTATATATATATATATATATATATATATTTTGATCGAGAATGCAGGATTCATGAACACCTCTAGAAGGTGATAATTACACTTCCCAATCCAATGCAAGGGACCATTTTATTAGAAAAAAGGGAGGATTTCTAAATACCAATGCATAGCTTGTTAATGTGGGCATCAATGATATAAAAATCATGAACCAACCTTATTCCGGTTGGTTAATTCTCTTGCTAATATCAAAACACATAGCTTGTTAATTCTCTTTCATTTATTATAAAAAAAGAAAATTATACTTACTAACAAGATGAATGAAAAATATTATTTATATATAATACTCTTTTTATTATTACGTATAAATCATTTTAACTTACTTTTTTGTCATTAATTATAAATAATTATTATTAATTAATTATAGGTATATTTTCTATATTACCCATCTAATGATATATTGTAATAGTATTCAGATTTTTTGATAGAGTGATTAGGGTCAATTTAAAAGAAAAAAAATATCTTAATTTTTATAAAATGATTAGTTGATAATTTATATTTGATGACGGATGGAGTAATTGTACATAAAAGTTTTTAATTCACTTTAGCTATTAAAGTAGTACTAAAAATTGGCTTAAGATCTACTGTTACACAATCAAGTACCACAATTGCGTATCACTTCCAATTATACCAATAAAAATTTAACATATATTTCTAGAAAGGTAAGTTTCTTTTAAATTTAATTCATCTTTCTAGATTTTAATTAAAATATAAAAATTATGAATAAAATTTAATGGGGATAACACACGAACGTCTAACTAAAGGGAATCCGAAACCCCTTGAAATTGCCTATTGTGTCAACATGAGGAAGATATTTACATAGTAGCCAATGCACTCCCACTGACAAATCCTCATCCTCCGTTCAATGTCACTATATTCCTTATTAACAGCCATAGTGGCTTCCGGAGTTGCTGAAGTAGAGAAGAACTGAACGAAAAAACCACCAAGAAATGGCCATTGGTCCTCCTCCTCCCCTTAACAGACCCTTTCTCAAGATTTTACTCGTCACCATTGCTTGTTATTCTCTGTCCATTTCATTTCCAACCCCTCTGCTGAAATCATCCTCCCCTGCAGTCTGTGATTTAAATCTTCAATCTTTGAAGCTCAATGATACCTTCAACTTCACGGATAAGGATATTCCAAAAAGACATGAGCTTGACTTTGGAGCCCACCACTCGCTTTCTCTACCCATTCGTATTGAGGAAAAGAACCAGCCTTTTCCTTTCTGTAGTGCAAACTACACTAACCACTATCCTTGTCATGACCCCAGTAGAGACAATCTGTTTGCGGATGAGAGAAGGTTTCAGAAAGAGTGGCATTGCCCGGGAAAAGGTGAGGTCTTGAGGTGTTTGGTGCCCAAGCCTGTGAAGTACAGGAGGCCTTTTCCTTGGCCTAAGAGTAAGGATTTTGCTTGGTATCAGAATGTGCCTTTTAAGAGGCTGACTGAGTACAAGAAAAGCCAGAATTGGGGGAAGGCAACAGATTGTTTTTTCCACCTGGGGGAACCACTTTTCCTAAGGGAGTTAAGGGTTACATTGATGTATTGAAGCGGATTGTGCCACTCAACAGTGGGCATATTAGGATAGTTCTTGATGTTGGATGTGGGGTGAGTTTTCTTTCAGTGGATTTGTCTCTTGGTCTAAGATTCTTTGACCCAATTCTTGTCTTTGTCTTGCAAGCACAAGTAGTTTTGATAAATCTTGTTTGTATTCCAAGAAATCTTAGGAATTGTCATTATGTTAAGTTCACTGTTCTTGTGTAATCAAGCTCATATAGCCTGTGTTATGGTTTGAAATTGGTCATATTTAACTGCAGAGTATTATTGACAGACTCGATTTATAAAAGCTGCTAAGATGACAGATTCTTTGATGTATTCAAGAATTGCCTTTTCTATGTTCTTTTTTCAATGGAATCTAATGCTCTTTATGTTTATTCTTCAATAGAAAAGAGTGGACTGAAGCTAGTATTTTATCATGTTCTTTTATCAACTTGAAAAGAAATTACTTGCATTATGCTCATATAGAGGCTTAATAACTGGATGATCTTTTGCTCAGGTTGCAAGTTTTGGAGGTTACCTAATGGACTATAACATATTAACAATGTCCATTGCTCCAAGGGACTCGCACGAAGCTCATGTACAGTTTGCACTGGAGAGAGGACTTCCAGCTATGCTTGGGGTACTTAGCACACATAGGTTGGCTTACCCATCAAGATCTTTCGATATGAATCATTGTTCGCGGTGCCTTGTCCCATGGACTGATTATGGTAATTGCGCTTAAGTTCTTGATTTTAATTAGCTAGTTTCTTGAGGAACAACTCACCTGTTGCTTTCCAAATTGAAGATGTTTCAATTTCTTTAATAAAATCCTCTTGTAAGGTAAATGCATTACAAGAAAGTGATTCATAAATTAAATTGTTAGCTAAAGTTATCGATACCTAGAAAATAGGTTCTACTGATTTTTGACAAGGCTTACATTTTATGAGAAAGTATGTTCTTATTCAGCTCTCTTCCTCTTAAATGATACTTTCAAGTGGACTTTACCTGATTGAAATGGATAGGATTTTGCGTCCTAGGGGTTACTGGGTGTTGTCTGGGCCGCCAATTAGTTGGAGAGTTAGCTACAAGGGTTGGGACAGGGATGCCAGAGATCTAGAAATCGAGCAAAATAATCTTGAAGACCTTGCCAGAAAATTGTGTTGGAAGAAGATAAGAGAGAGGGATCCCATTGTAGTGTGGCAAAAGCCTACCAACCATATTCACTGTGCCCAAAAATTGAGAACTTGGAAGACTCCCCAGTTCTGTGCTGATGACCATCCTGATGATGGCTAGTAAGTTTAAAGAACATGCTAGGATTCATATTAGACAATAGAGTTCAGGCAAATTTTCCATTGCAACATGCCTTTTTGCATAATTTCTATGTTATGTGCAAAGAAAAATATTCTGAACTTAAATACATTACTTCAAGTATGAATTCTTTGGTAATGTCTCTATTCTTTTACTAACTTGTATCTTATCTGAGCCAGGAGCTGCACTTCATTAAAGAGACTTCACAATTTTCCTTTTTAAAGTACTTTTGGGATGTAAATTTCTATTCAAATTTGCATGCCTCTACCACTTCAGAGTGCTACTTGGAAGAAATTGTGGCAAAACAAAAAAAGGCACAGGGCTCCTATGGCTTAAGAAACCAGTGGAAACCATGAAAAATTGACACATTTAAACAACTTTGATTAATGTGATATTGAATCTATCTCTAGGTAAAATTTCACTGCTTTGACTTCTTGTCCAGATGATCCCAGAAGCTAGCCTTTAGCTACTAGTTACTTTTTGCATCTTAGAACTGTTTCCATCATCTGATTAAGTTGCATATGTCATCTACTTATCTTAATGGAGAGCAAATTAAGAAATGGGATTATTGTCTTTTTGATACTTAATTAGGAACAAAAAGATGGAAGCATGAATTACTCGTCTGCCAGACGTGCAACATATAAAGGATACATCTGGAGGTCCCATTCAGAAATGGCCTATCAGATTAAAAGTTCCTCCACCAAGTATTAAGAGCGGAAGGATTCCAGGAATCACAACTTGAACTTTTAATGAGGACAATCAGCCGTGGAAGAGAAGAGTTTCATACTACGGGAGTGTTCTCAAATTTCTCCCAAGGGGACATCATACAAAAATATTCTTGATATGAATTCAGGCTTAGGAGGATTTGCTGCTGCTCTAGCGGAGCATCCTGTTTGGGTTATGAATGTCGTTCCTTTCAATGCAAAGAATAACACACTTGGGATTGCATACGAACGAGGCCTGATTGGCACTTACATGGATTGGTAAATATTGAACTAATCAAATTTTAATAAATTATTTATCTTCATAGAGGCATGTCATTCTTGGTTTTCCTCTGAGAATTTGCATGAAATGTTTATAGTCATCACTTCAAGGTCCTGTCCTGTTTTCTCAAGCGTGAGCCATTTTCCACGTATCCCCGAACATATGACCTAATACATGCTAATGGCATATTTAGCTAGCTCATAGACAAGTAAGTTTTATTTTCTTGCTGGTTTTCCAGTAGTTTCTTATGTTATACTACCTTCGTCCAACAATATAAGACGTTAGTCGCCATTTCACATGGAATATCTATAGAGGGTAAGAATGAAAAAAACATAATAATTATGCATTGTTATTTGCAAAATGACAACCTTAAGCGTCTTATATTGTGGGACAGACAGAGTATTTTGGGTTTTTCTTTGGACAATGTACAACAAAGATATGCCGACAATCCCTCCATTTCCAGCATGGTTAATTGCAGCTTGCAAGTTCTATGAAAGATTGAAGTCAAGATTTGAGCATCTGTTTGCAATTCCATTCATTGTGGTTTACTTTGAAATATGCAAGTGTGACATTATAGATATTCTTTTAGAGATGTACAGAATTCTTCAGCCAGATGGGGCAGTTATTATAAGAGATCATGTGGACATTATTGGAAAATTGAAAGGAATTACAGAGAGGATGGGATGGAATGGGAAATTTTCACACTCTATACATCCAGAAAAAATTCTTTTTGTTGACAACTCTCAGAAGTCATAATTTATCTTCCCTATCACTTGAGGTCATAAGTTTGAGTTATTGAATATGACAATTATCGTAAGATTGAGATTTATACTGCATCCAATGATTTATTAGTTGGACTAGATAATTTGTCTTTCCTCACTGTTGCATCTTTTCTAGCAATATCGTAGCCTATGTTTCACTCCAATGAATGTGATTGGTGGGGCAATTTGTCGAAGTATGTACTTTTGGCCATTAAAGGATGTAAATATAGTTTGTAAAAGTTTGCCTTTGTAGTTTAGCAATTGATAGAAGACAATTGAGAATGAAAATTTTGCTAATGTTACATTCAATTACGTATGTTTAATTTTAACTATTCATGAAATAAAATCTTAAAATTTAGATACAAAATAAGAATGATGATAATAATAATAATTTTTATGTTAAAAATATTTTTTAATTATACTCTTCAAGCTAAAAACCAATAATTCTATCAATAAAAATTTCAAAATTTGTCATATATAACTCCTAACACATGAAACCCCTTATTCCAGAAGCAACTTCATGATTTTCTTTTAGCTTTCTCATTTGGACAATATTCTTATTGTGTCCTTGATTGCAAGTGTTACATTTTCTCTCCCTTTTTAGCTGTTGATTACCTGCATATCAACGCAAATCAGTCAATTCTTTCATAATATTAATTTGGAATAATTGCCATTATAATCAATATTTCTACCTACTTTAAAACTTTGAGTAGGTAAATGTGTATCGTTTTGTTTAGTAGTTATTAATGAGTATCTTGCTGCTTAATGTCATTACCATCGACCACCAATGAGTTCGCTAATGATGCCTCAACATTGTAAGTTCTTTTGTTATGTCCAAGACTACCACACTTTCTACGTTTATTAACATTACTTGGGGCTACACTTTCAGCTTGGGCATCATGTTGGTTAGGATTATCAGCCACTATTTCAGTTTCACGATTGTCCAATCCATCTTTCTTCTCTTTTTTTTTAACAACCTCGGGGCAGCTTCTTTTGTTGTGACCTATCTTATGATAGGTGCCACACTTTTGAGATTCCAAATCAGCCCTAGATAATTAGTGTTCCTTGTAACATCCTTTCTAGTCTCACTTGCCTCATTTCTTTTGTTTTTCTTGGGCCTTTTGGAGAGCTTCAACTTTGGCGGAGCTTGTTAAGTGGGTCTTCTAGTGTTCTAACAATTGTTATGACCATTAATACGGAAGATGGTATTCTTATATGTTCTCATGTATGCATCCCTTTCATAGCAAATATATACGTAATCTAGAGGGTCTTTTCCGATCAAAGTAAGAGCTGAAATGGGATGAACACAAGGATCCTCTCTAACCTCCCACTTCCCATAGTTGCAAGTTTTTAGTGCCATGTCAAAGACAAATACCTCACTTGCATTCTTTGACACTTGGCATATCGTATCTCTTGCAAAGTAGGCCACATAATCCTTTGACCTTTCCTTCAATCACTCTATCCTACTAACCTCCCTAAGATAGATTCTACCTTCATACTTAGATATCCAATCCCTCTTTCCTTTCAACCTTTTCATCGACAAGTCTAAGATTGGCTTCTCTCTTGCTTCAATTAGCTACCAATTGAAAATTTCAAAGTAATTGTTAAGCAATATATCACACTTCACTCTAGTTCCAAAGAACACCTACACCAATGCCTAGGTGTGTCATTGTCATTTGGCCGCTTCCATGCACCCTCATCTAGCTCTTTTATTGAATCCATATGCCTCCTAAAATTGTTTTCATATGTTACCTTGGCATAGCTTCATAGTTTGAGTCTAAGGGCTTTACCAGGGTGATTTTTCCTAAAATTGGCATGCAAATACCTCACACAAAACCAATGCTTAATACCATGCATCAAGTCCCCCAAGGTTGGAATCAAACCTTGCAAAAAAATTTCGAAGTGTTAGTTAGATAAACGAAATAAAATTGAGATATAATTTAGTAATATAAGAACCTTTTGTCGATCAAATATGATACATCAATTTTTGGTGTCATATATTACCAAGTCTTGCTGCATTAAATTCAAAAACAATGTCCATGTCTCCTTATTCTCACCCTCAACTACAACATCGATGATAGGGTAGACCTTGTTATTTGGATCAAGCCCAACAACAGTCAAAAGAACCCTGGGATGGAATTTTTTCAGGAAACACCCATCAACATCAGGAATCTTCTTACACCCATTTTTGAAACCCTTATTTTATGTGCATTCAATCCCCGATGCACCATGTCTTGTACTTTCCCCACATCAAACTTCTTGAGGATTTGAATTCTTCTAAGTAATTGATAGCTGTAAACTTGTGAGATGCAAGCTTGTGGTAAAAATTCTTCCACACTTGTGTTTTGGTCTCACAATCCTCACTTGAAAAAGTCCCCTATTCTGAATGTAATAGGCATAGACAGTCTAATCACAGTTTGCCCCTATACAGATTGCCTGAATGTTGTCATTCTTTTGGAACTTAACTGGCCTTCCCCAGATTATCCCATGATGTATTATAACCTCTTTGAGATCATTTTTTGTGCTAAATTCCTGCCCACATCTAAAATAAGTATCACAAACTTCTTTTTAGACTTATATCTTCCAAATCTTGTCATCTTGAATAGATTATCATCTGATGAGTCCCCCATTATTAGTTCAAATTCTTCATCTGAATCAATGTCTTGGTCACTGTCCTCCTTGGTTGCTGTATCCTCATTTAAAAAGCCTATGTCCCAACTATCAATTTCACTGCTTGGTCTAGTTAAATATGCCTTTTTCTTTGCCTTTTTGTTTTATGCAATGCCAATGCTGCTTTTCTCATTATTTTCCTTCACTGGTCTAGCCATTTCAGCCACATTTTCCTCCGTTTGAACCAAGTCATCAACCCCGCAATGACCAATATTTTCTCTTGCCTTACCAGAAAACCTTCCTTCAATTTTATCATCAACTATCTCATCAATGTCTTATGTTGGGTCGCCAACATTTTCTAAACGCTTCCTTATAATATCTAGACTAACCTCTTCCTTTTCATCACCACTAAACACAAAATCACTATCATAATAAATATCTAAATCACCTAAATCAAGCCTATTGCTCTTTTTTTTTTTTTCTTTGTGTTTTTTTTTTTTTACTGTAATATCTCTCACATTTTTTCCTTTGTCTTTTTTTTATTATTATTTTTTAACTCCAGGATCTCCCTCATTTGTTTTTCAGGGTCTTTTTTTTTTTCAATTTCAAAATTTAACTCATTTTTTTCAACTTCAGAATCTCCCTTAATTTTTTCTTTTTCATTTTTTTTAAACTCCAGAATCTCCCTCAATTTTTCTTTTGACCTTTTTTTCAACTTCAGAATCTCCCACATTTTTTCTTTTGTTTTTTGTCCGAACTTCAGAATTTGCTCTCTCTTCTTCCTTCACTTTGTTTTTTGTTTGAACTTCAGAACCTGTTACCTCCTGCTTTTCTTCTTTGTCTTTTGATAGAACTCCAGTATCCATCTCATTTTCTCCTTGATGTGCTTCATTCTTTATCCCACATAAACTTGCTGCATTTTTTTTCTTTGTAGTCCTCGACTAATCTCAACAAAGGCCCATGTTGTTCCAAGATAGGCATCACCCTTACCATCTTCAACTATTAGGTTTCCTTTTGAATTACCCTTATAGATAGTTTTTTTTATCAAAGTGTCTTCTTTTTTTTCCTCCCACTTGCAGGTGTTGAAAGGACTTGTGCTTCTACTTTTGGTATTTGCTTTTTTCCCTTTGATTTTAGTACTTCTAGCTGCATGGGCCACTTCTTGTGGATCCCACATAGAAACTTGACATGCCTCTCCAACTTTTGTTTGACTACTTTTGTTTCCAACATTAGATGAACAGGCAACATTGGCCATGGGAAATGAGATAGTTTTAACAAGTCCTAAATTATAATAAGGGCCAACATTATCCTTGTTCCCAAACTTTTCTATCACAAGCTCAACAATAGCATTTTTCTCTCTAAATTGGACCATTTTATCCAAGTCATTATCACAATAACAATCTCCAATCATAAAACCCTGCCTACATCATCCCAAATTTATAATAATACAATTAGAAAGGGTCTTTAACACCTAACCTAAATAAAAGTAGATTCTAATTGAGATAATGAGTAAAGTTTATTTGAGCAGTAGTTAAAGTTTTCTATCCTTCCCCCCATATAATCAGATAAATCAAGACCCATTAATTGGCCTTCCTAGTATACTTTCAAAGTATATTTTTTACCTGATAAATCATTTTGAAAGCACAAGAAAAAATATATATATTACATGTAGTGTTATTAAATAATATCACTGTCTGACCTAAAAGACAACAACAACAACCTTGTAGGGAACATATGATAGACACGAAACCACCAGACAAACCAATTCGAAAATAAAAAATACTCCTATCCCATTCAAAAGATTCAAAAATCAAATAGATAGTTTTTATAGGTTAAAATAGAGATAAGATGACTACGTATGTGCCGCACACAACACATTTAAAAATCCCAACCTTTTTAATCCCCTTTCTAGAATTGTGATACCACATCCCGTGAGCTTAATTTTTTTTTTTTTCTTAGATCCAAATTAATTAAGATCTTTTGGGTCCAACTTGTTTAAGCCTTTGGTGGGCTATTAATTGTTTAAAGTCTTCTTTTTAGTGGTTCTTAATTTATAATAGTTTTAGGATTCCTTTGTTTAGAACTTTTATAAGTTCTGTAACATGGGAATAGAAGAGAAGAAACTTTAAGAGGTGTTGGAGATCTGTCACGCCGGAATCACTCCAATAGAAGTAAGGTTAAACATATTCTTACTGTTGTAGGCTTTAGATCATCGATCTCCCCATCTTAACTAGTGTTAAACTTTGTTTTGATTAGAAATTAGATTGATTTCCGGGATCAAATTGCATAAGGTTCAAATCGAAATGATAAAATGTATACTTGTCAATATGGGTCGATCCCCAATCCAGTCCCAACCCACATAAGCTCACTCGAAGTGGGCCAGATAGGGCTTAGGCCTAATTTTAAGGGGATCACATATATTGAAGCCCAATCCAACTCCCTTAAGCTCATGGACCTATATATTTTTTAAAATATTTTATTTTATCAATTAATATTTTTAAGGTACAAATATAAAATATATATTATACAATTATTTAAAATTTATAAATTCAAATTCAATAAGACTTCAATTCTTCAAATTTAACTAATACAAGAATAAAACAAGAATTCAACTTCAAGTTTCCAATTAGCAAATTTCTAAGTTCAAGTTCAACAAGACTTAATGGATTACAAATTCATCAATTAGGATTCAAGATCTTCAATAATTATAGCATATGAATCTTTTGTAGAAAGTAATGGAACCTCAAGACTAAAATGATCAATGCCATCTACAAAAAAAAAGAAGAGAACAAATAAATTAATTCAATATAAACTTAAAAGAATAAAAATTAAAGATATTAAAATTATATCATCGGGAGTTAGAGTAAATCCATGTAGCCAATTCTTTGAGCAAACAAGCATTTGGATATGCTCATGAAGAAGAGAACTCCTATACTTAGCGAGAACATGCCGTGATAGAATGCTCAACACATCTCTTGCCATGAGAAAGGTTAGGAAAACGAGCCACGTTATCCTTTCCAATAATTAAGAACATCCATAGACCGAAAAGTTTCATAATTAAACTTGGACTCCCCTAAATAAAGATCGAATTCAAATTTTTCAGTAGTAGAGATTGGTTGAGGTCTCAAGATAAACTCCTATAATAAATTAAATACACAAAAAGGAAAAACAATAATCAAATATAAATAAGAAATAATAATAAAAATTAGATAAAAAGAAATATAAAAGAGAACCAAACTTACTTCAAATAGTTTTTTAACTTCATCTTGATTCAGGTGACAAATAACTTGATTAAGATGGTTTACTTGTAAGCATGTAGTCTTGAAAACGTTTTTTCAAATTACTTATCAATGTTTCTATATTTTCATCACAAAAAAGGGATCAATCTTCTTATATAGCAAAAATTTCACAAATCCAAGCTTGAATCTTGGATCAAGAATAGCCCCAAATGCAAGTACTTAACTGTAATCTCCCCAATATGTATCAAATTTTTTCATCATTTCCGAGGCCATATATCTAACAGTTTCATCCTCACTCTTCAAATGTGCAAATATCATAGCTTCAATTTTCCAAACTTGCAAAAAGTGGAATAAGAAGTATTTGACATCAAATTTGTAATCTCATAGAAGGGTCTCAAAAGATTACAAATTATCTTTCCCCTTCTCCATTCCTCTTCACTTGGATAATATTTATAACCTCTATCAACAATGTGAATTGCTTCAAGAACTTTCTCATATTTAATAGCATTTGCTAGCATAAAGTATGTTGAATTCCACCTAGTTGCTATATCTAGCCTTAACCCAACACTCACATCAACCCCAACTTGTTGAACACATTCTTTGAACTTTTACATTCTTCCATCTGATCCCTTTACATATTTCACACTCTCTCTAATTTTCAATAAAGTATCATCAGCCACTTTCAAACCTTTTATAACAATGAGATCTAAAACATGTGTACATGACAAAATTCACCATTGCAAAGCAAACCATTATGTAAGTGACGATAGCTTTTCAGAATATTTTGCATACAATCATTATCAGAAGCATTATCCAATGTGGTAGAGAAAACTTTTTTCTCAATTCTCCAACCTTTCAAACTATTAAAGATAGTAGAAGCCAATTCTTTAGTAGTATGTAGAGGAGGCATACGAGAAAAACCAAGTATCTTGTTGCATAATTTCACATTATCATCCACAGAGTGAGCAGTCAAACAGATATAACCCTCAAAAGTAGAAGTTGTCCTCAAATCAGAAGTTAAACAAATCTTATTTGGGATTTTAGACATCAATTTTTTAAGGTTTTCTTTTCTTTAATATGAATTTTACAGACATAAAAAACAATTGTATTTCTAGAAATAACTGTAGCATCTGGATTTAATGATTTAGCCTAATCTCTAATCAAATCATATTCAACAAAAGAGACAGATAAATGATACTTAATTATAGCTCGAATAAGTATATCACGTGACAAGTTAGGATCATATTTAGATGCCCTTATTTTTCCTTCATGATCAAGAGGCATTTGAAGACTTCATATTAATATGTTTACAATTTTAGACAAGATGTCGCAAATGAGAAGTCCCATAATTAATTCCAATAAATGATGCACTAACCTTAAATTCTTCCCCACAGCTATTACAAGTTGCTCTCTCAATCTCATCCTTTCCTTTACCCACTCTCTTCAAATAATTCAAAACATATGAAGTGTCTCTTCTTTTAATTTTTAAAACTACTGCCCTCACCCTCAATCTCAGATACACTGACATTAGGAACACGTGGTGAAGAAGGATGCTCATTAGAAGTCCTTTCACTTCTCACATCCATATTTTCTTCACAATCCATAAAAGTCCCAAACTCAATCTTCTCATCCATTATCTAAATCACAAACATAAAATTTAAATCAAAACTTTTAGAACAGAAGAATGAGTATCCACCAGTAAAACAGAAAAATTAATTTTAGTTACATTTTTCTCATACATATATTAAAACTCTTAGGTCATATTCATCTTTCTTGTATTATCCCCGTCGTTGCCGCCTTCTTATGCACTTCTCTGGCCGGCCACCAACACCTTCTCTAACATTGACATTAATAAATTTTATATCTAATCTCTTTGAGAACCATTTTGTTCACATATTATGATCGGTTCATATCACAACACGTATTTGCTCAAGCATTATGGTTCCTTTCATAGTTTACATAAGCTCAAGTATCCATCACAGGAACATTAGCAAGACTAACCCACTATTCATCATAAATAGCAACCTCATAATAAAATGAATTTCCAAGAAAAATCAAAATATAAATAATTTATATTTTAGTGATCATCTCTTGAAAAGCAAAACATTGGTAAATGTTTTTTAGTGATCATCTCTTTGTTACACCATAGTTCATACCAAACATTCATGTTATTGAATAAGGACATACATTCACAAAGACTAACAGATCAGATGGCTACCTACAAGGTGACTAAAAGGAAAGAGATTTACAACCAAATTTAATATTTTGATGTGTTGCCTAAAACAAATGCTTATTAATCAGCTGCATTCTACTCAAAATTAAAAACATATTTACTAGGATTGAGTTCAGCAGTACTAACATGCATCTTAAAAATTCAAATCTACAGACAAAAACGCAAGGAAATTCATTATAATACAAATATAACCTCTATATTGGCCCAAAAGACTAAGTAAACAATCTCTCCCTGTATTAAAGTGTTTTAGAATTTTTACCAATCATCAGTTGGTGTTTTAATCTTGCTCCAATCAACATGTTGAACTGAGATGGGATTCTTAAAAATTTTGAATCAAAGTTTCAGTCATTCCAAATCAAAAACCTTAAGAATGTAATGTCAATGCCTTACATCTCAATAAGTACCCCACCAAACAAACAAAAAAACACTTTAAAAAATACACACGATAAAACAAAACTACGATTTTTTTTTTAAAAAAAGAGGAAAATAAACAAAATTCCTCAGCAACCACTATAAAAATCCTCATACTGATTAAATACTCTAAAAAATGCCTAGGGTAGAGCAAGATCGGGTTGATGAATCCAGATTTCTCATTTTCACCATAGAAAACAAATCTAACATAACCAAATTCGTGAAATCACACTCATTCATCACTGAGATTAGAGGTGTCAATTGGAGCTGGCCTGGCCCAACTTGCCCCCAACCCTAAAAGGCCAGAACATTTGAAAGGTCGGGATGGGTCGGTCCTATTTTTTGAAGGGTCGTCAAAACCCTAGCCCAGTCCCAATCCCACAAGGGTCAAGGGTCAGGCCGGGCCTCTACTTTTTTTTTTTTTTTCTCTGTTTTATCCCTAATAATTAATTAGCTCAAGAATTTATTTAGGCTCTCTGAGTAATTTACAAATATATTTGTTTTTTTATTTTCTCAAATCTCCAGATTTTGGCTCCATTACCCATTGGGTTCGCTGTGTTTTTGGTTCATTTGGCTACCATCCTTGTAACTGGTACAGGCATTAACCCCTAACACTTGGAGCGGCCATCATTTACAACAATTTCGCAGCATGGAATGATCTACAATAGGTTCGCCATCATCTACCTCCCTGACACGTGAATTGTTGTGGAAGAGTTAGCATAGGGCAATGGGTGGCAGCCGGTGTTTTGGAAAGGAGAGTGGTGGAGCAGCGTAGCTGTAGGTGGAGCCGCCGGTGGACTATGAAGAAGAAAAGAAGTTGTGACTTGTTTGTGAGTTGATCTATGAAGAAGAAGAAACTTGGCCCCAACTTGTGATAGAACTATCATGAGGGCAGCCATTTCCGAGGCAAAAATGCACTCAGCACGATCTAGAGGAGTGAGCAAGATGAGAATTGAGTTGTAGATCGATTCGGAATTGGGAACACTATCAACACATGCTTAGCACGTGATGAACACAATTCTGAAGTCCAACATGAGAAAGTGTTAAGAGGTCCACCAAGGGTGTTGAGTCTTGTGTTGTGATGTGACTGACTAATATGTTGTGCTTGACAGCTTGTGACTTTTGTGAGAATTATATATATATATATTTTTTAATATCTATGGCCCCAAGGCTCGGCCCTCCCCTCTTTTAACTTTTGTTGGCCCTTGGCCCTTGGCCCTTAAGGATCGGGTTAAAAAGCCCATGATGTTATTAGGGTTTGGTTTTTGAAACCCAATCCTCCAAAATTGTGGGGTAGGGTCGGGTCGGTCCCAAGGGCCTAACCCCAATTGATACCTCTAATTGAGATCCATAATCCATGTTTCTTTATCCGAACCTTAAACTAAAATTCCAAAACAAATTATAAGCTCTAATATGATTTGCTTGAGATCAACAAGATTTCATTCTCTAGCAGCTATATGGAAATCAATATTTACTTTTCTAGTGCGACGTCGCCGTTGCTGTTGAGGCGGAGACGACAACACTGCAACTAGGAAAAGGAGGGAGAGAGGATTTTCTGGGAGAGACTCACTCAAAGAGGGTTGCATGTATGTGTGTGTGAAATTCAATTAGATTAGATTTAAGGGAATAGGTTTTTTTTTTTCTTTTTTTTTTTTTAAGATCCTTTTTCCCCGTGGACCATCCCTACCCAGTCCGGCCCAACTCCTATCTTAGTGGGCTCAGTCCACGATAGCCCAATTCTAAATGGGTTATCTAATTCTTGAGTCAACTTAGCCCACATATATAGGGGGCCCATGAATCCCCATGGACCCAAGCCCTAATTGACAAGCCTAATAAGGTGAGTATTAGGAATACTCCTTGGTTTTACTGCAAATTTCATTTTGATTTAACTTAGAGTCAGGATTCCTCCTTTTGTTTAAATTTTAATTAAATTCGATATTTATATATACTGTTTTCGATGGGATTCTCTTATAGTTAATAGAAAAAAAATAAAATTTTTTTTTATTCCCGTTAAGTAACCAACCACTGGCTTTTTAGTTAACTTCCATATATAGGGATGACAAAATGATCTAACCTGATGAGTATTCGAATAGGCCTAACCAGTTTGGAATGGGTATTACTTGACCTGTTTTAAAATAGGAAAAAGTATGAGTTTCAAGGGGAAGATCTGTGCATTGGTCAGGTCAGGCTTGGAGTTGGCTAATGACTTGATCTGGCCTAACCGGCCTTTCCCATTATGTTTCTTTTTTCTTTGAATATATATATATATATATATATATATATATATATATATATATATAAAATAAAAAAACGGGGTAGGTCAGGTCGGGCCAAATCCTTAGACAGACCCAAACCTGACCTGACCTGACCCATGCATGGGTCTGCCCCTTAAGACCCATACTTGTTCCTATTTTAAAATAGGTCAGGTAATACCCACCCCAAACAAGTCAAGTCAGTTCGAGTTCTCATCGAGTCAGATCATTTTGTCATCCCCAGGTTCACTAAATAAGTTGTGTGTAAAACCCAAATGCGAAGTGCTACATAAAACATATTGCATTAAATTTTTTTTTTTTCAATTTTTTTATTTTATATTAGATGTATATTTCTATAAAATACATTATGGTTTTTAATAACTATCTATTAATATTGGAGAGTCAAATTTTTTCTATATAATTATAATATTATAATCCTTCCTCAATATTATGTATTTATTTGTTTAAAATTATCAATTGTCATATATAATTTTATCAAAAAGGAAAATAATAAATCATGTAGTGTTATAAAATGTTATTATACCGAAGATAATAAACAAAGCACATGTTTGAATATAAATAAATATACATATATATAATTTATTTAAAAATTATAACAAATAAAAATTTTAAATTATGTATGTTTAGAAAATTTAATAAAAATATGATAATATGAATAGTGAATACATAGAACTTAATTAAATTTATAAATTTGTAGAATCATAAAATTATCATATGCTAATATGTAAATAAAAAGAATCTAAAATTATATAGAAATACATTTTGTTTTGGTTGAGCTAGTAATAATAATAAAAGTTCTTGAGCTAATCTCAAATGGCTCTAGTTCAAATCTTATTCAAGCATGTTTATTCGGTTTTTATTGACCATTTCAAGTGCAATGAGCCTTTAAATTTTTTTAAAAAAAATTTCTTTCATCGAACCATTATAAGAAGGGCTCAAACAAATTTTTAAAATGCAATAAGAAATAAATTAGTAATCAAATACCACAACATATACATCCCTTCATTAACTTTTTCAAAAAAAAAAAAAATTTCTACATAAATGTTTGAAAATATTGCCTAAGCTAGACCTAGATAGAAAAAGAGTTGTGTCCAGGTAAAAAGGGGAAAGATTGTGCTTGCAAGAAGCAACTCGAGTGATAAAGGGGAAGAGTTATATCTTCCGGAGAGTTTCCGACATGAACCAAAGAGCCAAACAACCATGCACTTTAAGGTGCAGATTCCGATGACGACGAGGGCCTCATAGATATAACCTAATCTTTGAAGAACTCCAAAGTATCACCATCGGGAACTTGCATGTTTACGATAACTAAATTATGCATTGATAACTAAAAGAGAATATTGATGGAGGGCAATCAAGAAAAAATCATAATTATGCATTGATAATGGTAAAAAGACTTATATTATGAGATAAATAAAACATAATTAAACTGCTTAATTTGTGGGATAGGGGAGTAATCATTTTCTTTGAAAGAGATTTGATTATTCTTTATATTCGAAATTAAATATCTCATTTTGACTTAATTCAAAATTGAGTGCATCTCACTTTTGTGAAATTTACCAATTTATCCTTCTCACTAGTGTAATTAGAGGTGATGCTATTGAGCCAGTATGTAAATCACTTAAATTATGAATAGGTTGTTAATGAAACTTTATATTAAAAATGTAATTATCTTAATAAATGAGATATTTAATTATTGATAATATAAAATAAAAATAGAAAGATTCAATTTCGAACGGAATGAGTATTATTATTTTTGTTATCTATTAATTATACTTGTCTATCTATTTAATAGTAGTATACTCTCCTTGTTTTACAATGTTTGTCACTTAAAATAAGGCTGTTTGTTTTAAAAATATTTATTATTTATATATTTCAAGATAAAAAATAAAAATAAATTTTTCATTTTACCCTTAATAGTCAAACTTTTACTAATTTTTTTTTATAACACTTTATTTTTTTACTCTCTATTTTAAAACCCATTGATCTTTGGGTGCATGAAATATTCGAATAGAAAGGGAGAAAAAAAAAAGAAGTAAAAATCAACGTCAATAATAAGGGAATAAAATTATCTAAAATAGGTAATATTATTATTATTTTAATTTGAGTAAAATTACTCTTAGTGATAAATATCGTGAACAGAGTAATAATAAACTATATAATAATACTCCCCGAGAATTTTTGTTCCAAATTAATTGTTGCTTAAAAATTTCAAACCAAAAAATAAATTTAAATTTCCTTTTATATCCCTTATTAATCTACTTTGTTGATAATTATTTTTCATCATCAATTAATTATTTCATATCTATCAATTTTATACCAATCAATTCCCAGACTCCTAATCTCAACTTCATCATAATTTTTCCTTGAAAATTAAATCAATTATGAGAGGTAAAATAATCTAAAATGAGTAAAGTTATTACTACCTAGATTCCGCATCCAGGTTTTACACCCAACTAAAGAGTTCTTATTTTTAAGATATTTTTAAATTCAAAGTTGTCTAAATTATTTTTGTTTTTTCCTCATTAATAATATACTCCCTTTCAAAGTATTAATTATCCAATGAATTATTTTAGAAATAAATTAAAAGATAATATCAAAAAAATATGAGTTTTGATAATACAGAATCACAAATATTGTAACATTGACTTTTTTTACTTAAAAACCTTAGTAATTTAGGAATAAAGAGGGGTAATCTTTCCTTAATATAGGCGAAATACATTACCCGATAACTAAATTGGGACAGAGGGAATGCTTACGGAGAAAAGTATTAAATGCTAGCTCTTGCTTGAAAACAGCGAAGAAAGGGAAAAATTTTTCGAAAAGACAGCATTTAAAAGTGACGGAAGTACTTATTACAGAAAACCAAACCCAGAAACTTTTAATTAATTAGCTCTGGTTCTCCCAGCAGAAACTGGCCATTAAAGCACCTTAATTTACAGAAGAGGGGGTTAAAAAGAAGCATAAAGAAACTCTTCAAAAGTGATAGGAAAGAAAAAACACAATGCTTAGCTACTTTTATAACAATCATATACATACATACATATGGCATTGATTGAGTGATCATCGTCTCGGGCACCCGTTGCCCAAAATAACCTGATCAGAAACAGGTACGTAGTGCCCCCGTTATTAGTTCATCTGCTGAGAAGAGGGAACCACCGCTCTCGCAAGTCGGACTGGTAAGATAGCATGAAAAGAAGAAGCACGAGAAGCAGCCCAACTCCCCATGGAGTCCCACCGGCCCTGTGA
Source organism: Parsonsia alboflavescens (assembly GCA_028571225.1). Lineage (NCBI taxonomy): Eukaryota > Viridiplantae > Streptophyta > Magnoliopsida > Gentianales > Apocynaceae > Parsonsia > Parsonsia alboflavescens. The sequence goes on from JAOXNR010018850.1 coordinate 20,481, forward strand.
ATTGAATCCTGCTCTGGGAATGGAACGTAAAACCAGGAAGTCTCCAAGAAAGAAAGCAAGTGAACGACGAGCAGCAGTAGCAGAGGTGACACAATTAGGACCAATTTGATCTGGTCAAACAATGGTTCGAAGATGTTCTCGTAATTGATGTACCATGTGAAGCTTACGAATGTGAACAGTATGAGGAGGAAGAAACATAAGTGTAGAGGCAAACTGGGCTGTGATGGAGAATTAGAAGTGGAATAGTTGTCTGCCATTTCTGGTTTTTTTCTTTCTTTTCAAAACTTTGCTTGAAGATTTTGTGTTTGGAGAAGATGTGAAGTGGGTCTTGACTATTTGTTGCTAATTGGTTTTGTAACTCTGCAGCTATGTGGTGGACCATTGTTTATATACTGATCAGGGATGCCGTCGGTCTCCCTCCCTATTCATTTTTCTCCGGATTTACACAATTCCGGTTCCAATTCCTAAACCCACTTGCTCTTGTTGAGTTTGCATTACACGCGCGTACCCAATACGTAATTTCTGTAGGATCAAATATGGTCTAAAGACTGCCATATGATACTGCCTCCGTCTCCTTTTATAAGTCTACTGTGCATTTTTGAATAGTTGTTGGTATACAATTTTTGGGTAATTTGACTGGATTATCCTTTTAATTATTAATGGATATTAAGGTTCACTCTGTTTGGTTTATCTTTTAATATCTGAAACGGTAAAATTAAAGAAAAATGTATTAAATATTCCTTGAAATTTAACCTGAACATTATTTTGAAACAATTTTTTTTTTTTAAAATGAACTTATAAAATGGGATGGAGGGAAGCAAGTCACTCACGAGACTCAAAGAACTCCATTTTGAGAATCTGTCTGCTTTTGAAAGTTCGAAAAATATTTTGCAAAAATGCTTTCTTAATTTGGGAAGAAATTTCTAAATATATTCAAATTGAAATGGATATTCTAATTTTTGAAAATATTTCATTTATACCCCACTTGAATCATTTCATTTTTACTCTATATCCAAATTAAACTTTTAATATTTTCTATCCATAAAAACCAAGCCCACAAATGAAAAATTACCTACTTACCCTTAGCGCCTCATTACCCCAATTGAGTCTAAGGGGATCCAAAACCTTGTCCCTTCCCACATTCGAGACCCAACTCTTCCTTCTTTCCCAAGTTCCTTCCCTTCCACTGTCACGCTTCCCATCATTCCCTTCTTCGAGCTGTCCATTACAAAATCATTCTATACACTCATCAGCATTGCAGGAAGAACACTACTTGGTCGTTGATCGAGAAGCTTTTCTTCATCACTGCTTGCTCGTTGATAGGGAAGCTTTTCTTCACCATTGATCACCCTGGTCAATCAACATTCCAAGTAGGTGTGAGGTTATCTTTTTTTTCATGATCTTTTCTTTTCTTAATAGTTTTTGTTTCTGGTTTTTTTTTTTTTTTTGATACATGGAATCGGTTTGATTTTTGATTGTGCTTTGTGAAATGCCTATATTCGACCGTGTTCTTTGATGAAAATATTTTGAGTAGAAAATTCAAAGTTGAAAAGGTTTTAAGAAATTTTCTCGTTTTCCTATTCTAGATGCTGTGTACAGAAATTCAAATTGGAGAGTTTGTGGAAATTTTCCGTTAATGAGAATGGGCTGAAATATTGCTCCTCAAACATGATGTATATTTTTTTTTTTTAGAGTAATGATGTATTTGACACCTTGTATTATGTTCATCTAGTAATTAGTGCATTGTATAAATCC
>JAOXNR010018861.1:0-27082 GCA_028571225.1 Parsonsia alboflavescens
TAACATAATTAAGCTAAGTTACATAAGATAATGACATAAAAAGATCATAAAACTTAGCATAATTATGTGCAAATCAACAATGCCACTGAAAATAGAAAATTGCCCAAAACTCCATCGAAACGACTCCGGATGGCCGAAAAACACCTTGCATTATAGCATAGCAGTGAGCATGGTTCGTTGTGCCATTCCGGGTCACCTAGTTAGATTTGAGTCCTATCCGAGCTAGTTTCAGTCACCTCGGGAATCGTGCCCAGCATCAATTCAGTGTTTTAAGCAGCTCACTTCCTCTTCTTCAAACGTTCTGAACGTCGTGGAGTTGGTTGTGGAACCGAAACTTGCTGAACCGACACCTGCCTCGCATCCGAACCACCTTGATCAACAACCAGCTCTGCGTCAGAGCATAGAGGCCAAAAAAAAAAAAAAAATTGGAATGCAACACAAAACAAGCTTAATGAGAGAAATTCTTCCTGCAAAAGAAAGGTACTACCAGGGAGGTCAACTTTCGTTTAGTGGTTATTTACTGTTGTGGCACTCTTCTCTCGACCTAGATGGTGGGAGAGGTCCTCCATCTGCTCCGCTCCAATCCTCTTGTCTCTCGAAATGGCGAGAGGGTGATAGACTACATTCTGTCGAGACAAAGTCTCTCCTCCTAGTGATCTATTCCATGCAATTACCATTTGCTCAAATAACTGGTTTGGGATCACAATGTGTGTCCCTCAGGAATTCCATGTGATTGCAGGATATTTAGAAGTTGGATTCGTATGTTCTGGAAGGTTTCTCCTTCTAGTGGTTTCAAGATAAGTGTTTGCATTCAGATTCCTAATTGAAGGTCAAGAATCGGCAAGTTTTGCCTTCCCTACTAGTTCTAGGTCCATTCGGACCACAGGTTATTGACCTAATTATCCCTCTAAAATATATTTGTATATTGTTTCTTCAACTCGCAATGTGGTCCTTTGTGGTCTTCATTGGTAGGCTAACTGATCGTGTGCCACGATCTAATACCTTTTTCTTCCGACGGTGTTCCTCAGAAAGTTATTTCAAGAAATATTTTGACAGAAATTCCTGGTAGACTGTGTCATAAGTGATGCAGTCCCATTTGGTTTCCGTATCATCCCAAAGGAGAAGGTACCGAAGGGAGCAATTGCCATTTTATAACTCTAATGTCTAAGTTTGGTTTACACAAGAGTGAAGAAATAGTTGAATCTTCTAAGAGAGAGAGAGAGAGTTGAATTCAATCCCATGTAGTCGAATGTGTTCTCTTTTGTGTCAAGTGTGTTTTTACTCAAACCAATTTCCTTAAGAGTAAGTTGATTTTCCTCGTAAAATCTTGATGGTAGGAGAAAATTAAGGAACTTTTCCACGATTTTCTCTAGTCATTATGAAGTTTCCCAATTTGTAGGAGTTTAAATTGTGCATGATCATGTGTGATTTTAAATGTGTATAAAACTCTTGCTCAATTTATGAGTTGGAGTTTGAACTCAAGCTCAAGCTTAATTGTCTCATGGATCCTTCTAGGTCCTTTTATCCCATTGGGATTCTCAAGTTTGTACCACGTATAAGGGCGCCATTGATTTCTCTTTTTCAATTTTGGCCTTATTGCATTTAGGCCATAAATATTATAATAAAACTCTCCAATGGACTTCATTTATGAATCACACTATTTAATATTCAATTATTTATGATTATTAATACTAATAATAATAATAATAGTAGTACTACTACTACTACTATATTACCCTCTAATGCTAACCCTCAAACTTTAAAATGAGTCTTCCAAAACTCTGAACTTTCAAAATTATTCTATTATAACCTTCCATTAGTGATATTTATATTCATATTTTACAACTTAATCGTTATTTTTTTCACTTAACTTTGAAACTTATTTATCCATGTAATGATGAATTTGTCAAATCTTCGATGTTAAGTGATCAAATGGACACTTTGAAAATTGTGTTATAAAATAAAGAAAAATACAATTCTAATGGTTAAATTATCAAAGTTGTGCCTATAAATAAAGGATAGAAAAAGAAAATGAAGACCGAAGGTAAAGGTGAAGAATCCACGGAACTCTCTGATCCACAATATGGATGAATCGAGTTGCATAGTTTCATGAAATAGGGTGACGAATCTTGAAGAGAAAAACAAGTGATTACTGCTAAGAAGAATTAGGGTTGATGGGCAAAGAAGAGTGACTCTATTACTTTTTGGACAGATCTTTTGGTTCTGTTGCGGTAAGCTCTTGGATGTGGCAAGGAATGACATTCTTTCTCATGAACTCAACAAGAACATTGCTGATTAACATGATGGCAATGGTGACTTGAATTTGCAGCACCTTAGTTCTTTTCTAGACACCCCTACCCTGACAATCTTGCAATTGGTATGAAGAAGATGGTATTATTCGGTGGCTGTTACGCCAGCAAATCAGGCTTCTCACTAATGTGTGGTCATTCACAACGACAAGGGATTTCTTGAAAAGAGGTTTGGTTTCACAAACTTTGGCATCGATCTTCTGTAATTCTTTGACAATCAAGTTGGGATAATTTTAAGACAAAGATTTTACTTTATTCTCGAAATGTAACTCTCGATGATCTCTTATACAAAATTTGGGGCCATGGTCTTTGAGTCTAGACTCTTTATGTTTCGAGGGATTGTCATGGGCCTATGAATTATGACAAAAATTCTTGATCTTTTTGGGCACAATAAATTCCTTAATGCTCGTCATGTTTCCAAATGTATTGATTTCAACCTTTGAATGAATTTGAATCTTTCAACATTCGGTGTCTCTTGGAATATTTGTTTAGAGAAACTATTTTAACTATTTGGTTTTGGAAGAATGCAGCTACTACTCATGATGTATCAATTTCTTTATTATATGTTTGATTAAGTGTTATTGTAATTCTAGCTAGGGTTTCTAAACTCCGGTCTAGTATTGATCTTTGCACTATGGGATAGTTACTCATATACTCGTTCAAATTTTTATTTTTTTTTTAATAATAAGTCATGCGCTTAATGGCTCTAGAAAATTTTAGAAAATATTCCTAATTTTCTTTAAATAGAAATATAATTTTAATTAGAAATTTTAATTCAATTTATATGCTAGATTAAACAAGCAAGTTAACAAAATAGATATTGCATCTAAATTGAACGTGTACTATTCCAAATTAATGAAAAATGCTAAAACTTTAATTAACACATTTTGTAAACTCGATCGAATTTAATAATTTTACAAAGTAAAATAATTATTCGATTTTATGATATAGGGCCTATTTGTTTAGGGTTTTCTAAACATTAAGCACTTACTTTTCAAAAAAAAAAAAAAAAGAAGAAGAAGAAAGCACTCAAGTAAAAGTAAAAGTTGTTTGTTTGATCTTTTAGAAAAGGTCATGAGTTAAAAAACAAATAAAAAAACCAATTATATTTTAGGTCAAATAAACTAGATTTTTTTTTCTTTTACCCACCTCTCCCTTAACTCTCCATATACCCCTCCCCTCAAGGATTGATAGTGGCACTCCATTTTTCCAAAAAAAAAAAGGGTAAAAAGTGTTAGATACCCTCCAACTTTCAAAAAATCTGATTTTTGAATTCCAACTTTAAACATTCCGAATTTTTCCCTCTAACTATCAAAATGTACTAAAGATTGCCGTTCCGTCCATTTTGGACATTAAATCCTAATAGAACCCCCACGCACCTGCAATCTTTAAAAGGGATTTTCGTCCCTTCATCAAAACCCACCTTCTTCTCTTCTTCTTTCTCTTTCTCGTTTCTTCATCTTCCCCTCTATTCTCTTTTGCAAAATTACAAAACCTTGAAAAACCACATAAAAATCTGTCAAGTCTTCATCTTCTTCTTCCTCATTCTCCTTCCTTCACTGCCTTTCTCGGCCTCATCGAAACCCTTAGAGAACTGAAAACTACCTTTCAATAGTCTAAATCGTGCAAGTCATATCCATGCTGGAAGTCCCAATTCTCTAGGGCTCAACTTCGTTCTGATTAAATGAGGTTAAAGGTGAACAGAATTCACTTGTCTTGCTATTATTGAGAATATAAATTAGTTTGATTGAGGCATCACAAACTTCCTATACACAAAGGTAGTCACCGGATGAAGCAAGGATATCATTGGGGTTGAGAAGCCACGCAGCCGGTTTAGGATGGAACATTAACTTGGTTGGTGAGTACGAATGATCAAAGGATAGATCGAGACTGGGTTTGAAAGACAATTATCTTCATCGAAGGAGACGATGTCCACCCAATCATTAAGTTCCTCTATGAAACTTCCAACGGCCAAGCTGCAGCGGAGGGAGTGAGAGGCAGCAGCAACACTAGAAGAGGAGAAAGCCATGGCATAAATAGGATAAGGACATTCATAGGCGATAGAGTTTTCAGACGTGAGATTGGGTTCTTGAGATGAACCTTCCATGGCCGTGAATTTGTGATCCTGTGAGGTGAGGGCAGAAGAGAAGTGGAAAGTGAAGAAGAGAAAAAGGTGGAAGAAGATGGATTTTGATGAACGGATGAAAATATTAAAGATTGCACGTCGGTGGCACATGTCGAAAATGGACGAAAGAGTAATTTTTAGTACATTTTGATAGTTGAAGGGTAAAAATTGAAACGTTTAAAGTTAGAGGGTAAAAATTAGATTTTTTTTTAAAGTTGGAGGGTATCTAACACTTTTTACCCAAAAAAGGAAAAAAACAAAAAACACATAAGTAAATGATGTTTGTTTGAGCTTTTAGAAAAATCCACAAGTTAAAAAATAATTTTAAAAAACAACTTAAATTTTAAGTCAAAAAATTAGCTTTTTTTTTTTTATCCACCCCTCCCCTCATCGTGTCTCAAACTCGAGACCTCCCAATCTCAAGTGTTGTTGCTTACCACTAAGATAACAAGGCTTAACAAAAAAAAAAAAAAAAGAAAAAACCTTACTTTTTAAGTGCCTTTGGTTCTCCCTTATTGCACTAGTTTTTTTCCTTTTTTTTAAATATCTCTCTCTCTCTCTCTCTCTCTCTCTATGACCCCTAACCGTCCCCTACTCCCGCCGATAGGCCTCTATATTAACCTTTTAGGGTGGTTAAACCGACACCTCTATGTTTACCACTAAGATAGGAAGATTTAACAAAAAAAAAACGTTACTTTTTAAATTCCTTTGGTTCTCCCTTATTGCACTAGTTTTTTTTCCTTTTTTTAAAATATCTCTCTCCAATTTTTCTTTTGTTTTTTTTCCCTCTCTCTCTCTTTTCATTCCCTATGACCCCTAACCATCCCCAACTCCCGCCGATAGGCCTCTATGTTAACCTTTTAGGGTGGTTAAACCGGCACTTGATTTATGATCCGGTATAGTCTAAGTTTTATGCATGAACCTATCTTGTTCAAAAGCTTGATCTGCCCTGAAACTTGTTTATAAAGTCTGAGTTTTAAAAAATAATAGTTTATTTTAATTTCAATACATCATATTCCCTCTCTCCAAAATATAATATTCTTATTTCCATTTTTAGTTGTTTGTAATAAAAGATATAAATTCTTAGTATAGAGTTTCTATAATTAATTATATTAATTAATAAGAAGAAAAAGTTACCTCTAAATAAAATCAAAATAGGATATTCAATATGAAGTAATGTAAAATATGAGAATATTCGATTATTTTATGTACGAGGCAAAATAACAAATTATAAAACTAACTTATAATAACTCAATATAACTTATTCAAAATATGTTATTAAATAAAATATAATTTAATTAATATCACTATATACAATAACCAACACTACAGTTTAAATTGTGTTCAAAGGTAATTTAGATCAAATACAAGTGTTGTTACTATCTTTTAGTCGTAAAGAATTAAATATTAAATGTAGTTTCATGTATTTATAGGAACACTTTCAGGAAGAAAATCAAATAAGTTATTAAATCGTTTGTACAATTTAATAAGTAATTAAAAAAACATTATTTTAACAATACAAAAACACTTTCTTTATTTCTTATTTAATCATATTAACACTTAATTATGTAAAATATAATAAGTTGAAAAATGTTATCAATACAATTATATGCTGTAGGTTCAAATCTCAATAAATAAATATATCTATATATATATAGAGAGAGAGAGAGAGAGATTTTATAAGTACTTTGAAAGAAGGATAAGAAAAAATATTGAAACAGACGCTGACCGGTCCTTAGCCTACACCTGAACGTGTCATGCCAAATACAGACCATGTTGCCAAGATCATTCATGTGTCTTTTCTTCTTATTTTTTCCCCTTTTGATCTTTTTTTTAATTTCTATTATTAATATTTTGAAAATTCATATCATTTAACTCATAAATATCTTGAAACCTTACAAAGACATAAAGAATAAATGTAAAGACTAAAATGGACTCCATTTATTTATTTATTATTATTAATTCATTAGTTCATGAGATTTTATAAAAAGGTTAAATATATATATATATATATTTTTTTTTAAATAACTTAAACTTTACTTAAATATATTTAATATTAACAATTAATATATTATAATTTTCAAATATAATCACTCTAATGAATCTTGAAAACTTTCTTTTTTAAAAGTGTTTTAAAAAAAAAAAAAATTCTTTTTCATCCAAACAGCTTTTACTTTAAAAAAATTTATAAAAAAACAATACTGAAAAACTGATTAGATAGGACGAAACACTACAAAACTTTACTCGCTTCCATATGATAGGCTCTTAAATTCTTACAAAAGTCAGACAATGCGAACAACAAATATATCAGTCCCGAGAATACAAAACAGCAATATACCAAGCAAAATCTCAAGCTCCCTTCCCTGGCAGCAGTATGCATACCCGGAAACTCACTGCAGTTAAATTCGAACACACATTGCAACGCTTTAGGGTGTGGAACAAATTACCAGGACACAGTAAACCATTTGATAACATTAGAACCGCCTAAAAAATGCAGTAAAAATCGAATACAATCAAGCAAAAAGCAAGATGGCTGACAGATCTAAATAAGGATTATACAACAGAAATAGATCATGCTTGCAAGCTACTACACAAGTCCTTCAATGTTATGACAAATACTACATAAGTCCTTCCATCTCTATGATCATGCTTACAAGCTACTACATAAGTCCTTCCATATGTATGATCTACATAGAATAAAGGACAAGTGATTCTAGAAAGGTATAAAACCACAACACATGCTCCCTCAGCAAAAGTAACACCTGTTACTGACCCAAGCACACTATTGAGTCTGCCTGCCGGGAGTACTTAAATGGGATTGGAAGTTTATACGAGACAATTTTGAGACCCTTCAAGTATGTAGTTAGATTGATTCATACTAAATTCTGATTTGAGACCACCTGCATGCTGAAAACTGATCAAATTTATCACTGTGCCAATCTCTTCAAGTGTTCGAATATCATCGTTTTGATCCATTTTCTATCATATGGCAGGTAGGCATGAATTGACTGGTCATAGCTGTAAAAAGGAAAATCTGTCATTTGTAATAATGTGGGTATGCAAAGATATTATTCCCATTGCTAACGCAACCCTTTTTCAAATCAATGCCAAACTCAATCAGAGTGCGAAAACAATCATGAACAAAGACTTAGTTGCTGTTCACATAAGAAAAATAATGAGGACAACAAGAGAACTGGTACTTCTTCTACACTTTATTAACATGATGAATAAACCCGCTCAGAAACTCAGAACTTCAGCCAAGATGCGAAGCCATAAAGAAAAGATAGAACATATTTCATTTAAGTGTCAAAATTTATAAGGAAATATGGAAATATTATATCATTTTAGTAATTCCAATTACTTAAGCTACAGGAGGGAAACAGAGAGAGATAGAGAGAGAGAGAGAGAGAGGAATACACTAGCGCGCTCATATCTGCAAGGCCATCAATAAAGTTGAAAAGATCCGAAATGTCATAATTGATGTTTCTGATGGTAGGATTTAGATCCTTAAGTTTCCTTTCATATAGCCCACAAATTCCTGCAAACAAATAAGAATATAACCATTCAATGAGAGGACTAAACCTCGCACAAATATGAAGGCATCAATACAAAGTCAGTGACTTAAATATCTAAACTGCTACTTTTTCTCCTTTGAATAAGATAAACCACATGGTTATCCATCCATAAGAAAGGACAGAAAACTGAAGTAAATTTCCATTGGAGACATTTGGATCCCAACCAATATCAGTTGCAAGAAATATATCACAAAAAATCTGACATCCTACTCCACCTTTTTCCTTATATCCATTGCAGTTAATTTTTAGCCAACAATTTATCATAATGCCCCAGAACACACAGCAAAAATAACAGATGCATATTATAAAACCAGCAAACATACAGGTGCTGCTAGTCATTGAGGTAGCAAAATCTATTAATTACATGCACTTTGACTTAAAAGCAAATATCAAGTCCATCAAGTTGCAAGATTTCAAGTTATGTTGCATCAAACTATGACAGATTTTCATAATGTCAACAACATTAAAGTGAACATCTTTGAAAGGCTTATCTACTTGAGTATCAATTTCAGGGTAAGAGAAGAATCAGGGAAAAGCAGTTAAACTATCAGGCATGCAGAGAATATTCCATCAATCACATATTTCAATAACAAATTAACACAGAAAATAAGTAAAATGATGTGAAATATCAATTCTGTTGTATGCATGTGAATGTGTGTATATAGCACCTGCACAAAACCTAATGAATCTCCAAAAAAAAAAAAAATAGAGAGAGAAGGAAATCATCAAACCATCAACTAAATTCCTGGAACATATATATTGCATGAAAAATGAAACTTTCAAAGAACACAGGACAAAGCATCAACATTTAAATTACAAAGTAGTAGGACAGAACACGAGTCGTAAAGAAATGGCAGGCTCCAAATTAACAGAATGTTACAAATAAGTAGTCACAAGACCCATCATTAAAAAGGGAAGAAGTGTCAGATTTTTCTAAACAGTTTTTAATTTCCTACATGAAGTATGATTTAGAGCCTGTTTGTTTAGACTTTTCTAAAAAATTAAGCACTTATTATCTTAAAAAAAATGCTTAAATAGAAATTAAAAAAAAGTCAAAATAACTAAAAATTTTAAGCTAAAAACTAGCTTATTTCCTTTTTTCTCTTCTCTTTACCCCCCCCCCCCCAATCCCCCATCCAGTTTTTATTCTGTTTTTTTTCTCTCTCTCTATCTCACTTCAACCCTTTTTTCCCTACTTCCCTATCACCCCTAACCCTTTTTTATTTCCAAATGAAAGTGCTTTTCATCAAAACAGATTTTAAATTCGAAAAGCACTTATAAATTACTTCATTCAAACCGGCCCTTATTATCATTGCACACTTCATCAAAAGTTAGAACTCATGAAGAAGAGATGAATGGCAGGTTGAGATACGAATTATAACCATATCAGACATGCATTCCAAAGATTTCACTGCGAACTGAAACTTTGACTTAGCAACCTAGCTCCAAATGGAAGTGCACCAACTAACAAATATACATATGGTAGATAGATGAATCTTCTGCTGTGGAATTCTTTTGATTCATTGCCTTTACTCATCAAAACAAAAAGTGTCGTTGTGAAACAGTCATAAGGAAAATCAAAGGAAAGAGCTAATCCTTAATATGTGTTCCAGTCATCTAAGTCTAAAACAGTTTAACTCAAAAGAAGGAATCAATATGAGACCCATCATCATCAAAACTCAAGCAACTTGACAGATTAAAATGCAACAGGATTTTAGTAGTTTAAATTAAAATGTCAACAATGAAATAGACAAAGCTCAACGTCAGCAGTTCTCTGCATAATTTGTCAGCCAAAGAATCTAATATTCATAAACTTCATAAAAAAATCTGGATAAATTTCCACAAATTAACCTTTCCCAGAGATCAAAAACTTTCTCACACCATTTGAAACAACTTTGCAGATGAATATCCATGGAGCTGTTGAATCATACAGTGCACAGCTGCCATTCATTTTGGTCCTAAGCATTCAGCAACACTACTTGCAAAAAGAAGACACAAATGGCTTTTCTTATGTAACCCACAACAACAGGAAATATTTTTGACCTATTTGTTTTTCATGATGATGGATTGTAGAGCAAGACAATAGATGGGAAAGTAATCTATGTTTAACCAAGTATCCACAAACTCTATTTAATGCATGCAATTCATGCAACCAAGAAAGGCATTCCTCAGGAGAACTAGTCAGGAAAAGAAGTGGAAAGAGTAAGAGTTTGAAATGAGAAGAGGAAGGAGGGAAGAAACCATTCTTTAGAGTGAAAAAAGAATGAATAAATTGGGATGTTAACCAGTGAAGAACATGTTCAAAGAAAAAAATTTACTACCATGCATGCAAGGGCAAGCATACCAAATAAAATTCTTTTTAAAAAAAAAAAAAATTCAGTATTTTCATGCTTCAATATATATGCATACACAAATAAGTTTCTCTTATATATTTACCAGCTAAATCCTTCTATATGACAACATAATCAAACACTCAAAATCCATGAGGTTTTACTTTAAGTTATAATGAGAAAATACCATCCATAGCTTGACTCATGGAGTCATAATCCATAAAAGTGCGAGTTGATCTATTTGAGGATGTCTGCATAAGAACAATAGTATGCCTGTTGGCCTACATATCAGAATCAAAAACAGATGGTCAGCAACTTTACAAGAAACTTTAAGCAAATGGAACATCAAGATAAAGTAAAAACTCTTTCTCATTGTTTCTGCCAAAATGCCATATTCATTTCAAGAAAGTAACAATCATATCAAAAACTAGGAGCAGAATATAGTCACAATGACCTTCACTCTTATGTTGCCTTCTGAGAGCCAAATATTTTACAAGAAAAATATTTTGACATGAATAAAATTCAATCAGGACATGTAGTTTGGGTAGCAATTATTGCAAAATGAAGAGTATTTTAGGACCATATTTTACAACATAAGTAGACTAAACATTCGAGAGCTATCAAGCTTACCAGCAGCAACAGAGGCAATCCATTCTTTCACCTATCAAGTGTACTCTCTCTCTCTCTCGCTCTCTCTCTCTATCTATCTATACATATATGTATATATATATATATATATATATATATATATATGTATATGTAATATTCAAATATACATGCATTTAACTAAAATTAATTTGCTCCCAGAAATAATAAAAATGACAGAATTTGGAAATTGGCATAAAAAAGTACACCAACTTAGTAACGAACGAATGTACTCATGGGTACTATTTTGAGCGCTAATTAGACCCTTAGATAATAAAAATTAATCCAAACCCCAGCTTGGGTACTGAGAAAAATCTTCAAAAATTCTCTTGAAGTACTACAATTCAAGCCGGGAGTATACACACTCCGTCTCAACATGATCTCCAAATAAATAATTGGAACTGATAAAACTTTGGTTTCCTGTGCAGCAATTCATAGCAAAAATTTTCACTGAACACTAGAAACCTAATAAATAAATTTCTTTTTTTGAAAAAAAATTAAGAAAAAGAAAAGTGAATAAAGGAAAGAAGAACAAACACAGACAAAAATACATCCATAAGCAAGTATATGAATTTCTTACCATTGAAAAGGAGCAGCGAAGATCTAAGGAGAAATGGGTATGAACAAAATAAGCCACGAGAGAGATGAAGAGGGATTCTGTGCAAAGACCGAAAGGAGAACAACCTTCAGCCAAAGCCTCCGAAGAGGAGTTGAATTATTGGGGACCGCACCAAGTACTCCCAAAATACAAGTAATTATAAATAACTTTTTTTTGTAACTATTCATTAGTACTTATATATTTGAAAATATTTTTCTATATTACTTACTCCTTTCATCATGTATAAAAGTATGATTATAAGATATTTAAGGAAAAATATTACCTTAATTTTTGCGAAATAATTTTAGATAATTTATATTTAATGATGCAAGGAGTATTTAAAATCTATAAAGAAATTGGAATTTGGTGACCAAAATATTTTTTCTTAAATAAATATATATTTTTTAATTTTAAAATTTAGTTTTAACAAATTTACATCTCTCCATTTCGTTTTTTTTTGTGAGTCTGCCATCTATACATGTTAAAATTACTATTTTCATAGTATATAATTGATAGGTAAAACAGGTACACTCCGAATAATCCAATTCAAATAAACTTAAATACCAATTCGAATTACTATTAAGGGAAAAAGTGGACAATGACCTCCTATCCACTGACTTTCTAGTCATTGACCTTCAACGAGCTAATGAAGGTCTCTTCGGAACTCGAGTTACAAATCGGTGAACTCTGTCATTTCTCGTTAATCTTCCATGTCATGATTGAGTGACTCTGAACACAAGTCATAAGTTTTGAAATCAGTCATAACAACCTTTGAAGCTCATTAGAGGGTCACAAAGATCGTTTCTAAATCTAGCTTATACACAAAAAACGTGCATGACAAGATGTCTCTCATTATGGAAACTCCACAATTAAAGGAACAATTGGTCAGATATGATCTCACAATTATCCTAAATGCCTACTGTCATATAATTGAGATTCACTTCAACAAGTTAACCTTATTGAAATGGTAACTGACAATTCGATATACAATATCGGATCATATACGGATGACACAAATGAGTTTAATTTGAATTTTTACTCTCATCGAATACTAACTTAGGTATCATAGTTATCCTTAGAACGACAACCCACTTCGATGATCTAATTTTCCTTGTTGTGATTACAAGAGCCATCATGATTTGGGATGACCCAGAAGTCATTTTCGAGTTCCATCATCTCTAACGCCGTTTGTGGGGAATAAAATTCTAAGCCGAAGTTTTCTTTCATACCCACGAAAAACAAATAGAAATTGTGATGGCCCGAATGCAACTAACACGGGTACACCCACAAGGAAGAACTCAATTATGCACTGGGGAAGCAGTGCCTAAAGATACCATCCCTAGAGAAAACAATAATGATAATAATAAGGGACCAATTGATCAAGGAGGGCCACCGAGGAAATCATGATCAGGACCATCTCGGAGGAACCCAACAGATAATCCTCTAGAGCATAGGAGGGAAGATTAGAGATATCAACCAAAATAATAATAACAATGTCCCAAACCATAGGAATCAAGGGGAAGTCGAGTATCTATTCCAACCGACCTCTTTGAAAGCATGGAAGTAGCTCTGGAAAGAATTTTAGGTGGAAGGGATTAGGTATCAATCGGGTGTAGTCCAGTTCCATCTTGGAGGGAAACATAACAACTTGGAGACCCAAGGAATAACACGCAACTAGATCCACCCCGACCTTCAGAGATAAGGAACGACCTTCAGCAAGTACAAACTCAAAATGCTGAAGGTTGGATAAGTAGAGCTTGATTAAGAAAGATCACATAGGGAAAGGATTCAAGAAAGAGTCAACACAAAAAAAGCCCCACCTGTGATTGTTCTTAAAGAAACTCTACGTAATGGACGTAGTTATGACTTAAGGGATAGGCTCAACCGAGCAGGAATCTCCAGAAGTCAAAGACAAGGAACAAGTCCTAACGAGTAAGGGAGCCAGTTGAGAACTCCTTCTGGGGGAAGGATACCTCCTCAGTGAAAGCCTAATCGAATGAACAGCTAGTGACGCTTAGGAGGTAGCCCTGAATCCACCGAGGAGAGCTACTCTTCAAGTGAATCTGGATAGAAATGGAGACTAAGAAATACAGAGTAATGTGGATTTATCAAAGCCATCACTATTTGTCCACAACATCAGGGCAGCTCGAATGCCTCTGGGATTTAAAGCTCCTCAAGTCAAGGTAAAATATGATGGCATTGGGGAACCAATGCAACATATAGATGAGTATGTTTCTTACATGGAGATGTTCAAATACCCTAATCATGTCAAATGTTGAGCTTTTTGGTCCACACTGAAAAAGAAAGTACAGTCATGGTTGGAAAGTATTCCAAAATCAAGAATCTCGAGCCAGACGCAGTTAAAAAAGCTGTTCCTAAAAAATTATCAGAGCATCAAGAAGTGCGACGAACACATCAATGACCTCTTTAACATCAGGTAAAAGGTTGGTGAGAGCACCAACATCTATTACAATCATTTGAACGACGAAGTAGTTTAAATTCAGTAGAAGAAGATGTGATCTACATCACTACTTTTAAATAGGGATTGCAAGAGGGATATGTAGCTCTCAAGCTGGCAGATGAGCTGATGACGACCATTAAAGAGCTACAAACACTCCTCGAGTAAGTGATCAAAGCAGAGGGGACAGCAATCCAAAAAAAAAAAATCCTAGCTTTGCTTCAACCACTAAGAAAGAAATCAAAAGGAGACCTAAGAGCCCACAAACATCCAAGCGAGATAGTGTTGCAGGACAACTTGAATCGTCTGCTATAAACTGAACAATAACTAAAATAGGAAAATGGAAAAGGGGAATTTTGCATGATCACTCACGATCTTGGGATGTTTTGCTTGATCACTCACGATTTCGGGATGTTTTTCGTGATCACTCATGTTTTGGCCTAACTTGAATTGCAATTCAAAACCAAAAGTAGAAAACGAAATTCATTTTTGGAAAACCAAGAATGTCTAAAAAACAAAGCTATGAAACACGAAGAGAAATGGCCAATATTTAAATACCGATATCTACCCTAACCCTAATGGGAAAACAATTTGGAAAACCTAATTGAAAAACAATTTGGAAAACAATTACCAAAAACCCTTAAAATAAATCCAAAAAAACATAAAAATGCCCGAAAACCTATCAAGAAGATCTCGGATGGCCGAAAAAAGTCGTACATCATGGCAAATTAATGATTATTGCTCAATGTCCCGTTTCCAGTTGTCTAGTCAAGTTTCGGCCCATTCTGAGATAGTAGGTCTTGCATACATCCCAAGGTAGAAGGTCCAAATCAGTCTAGATTAGGCCTATTTTCCTTGCAGTCGCTTGGACCTTCATGGACTCCTTAGTGTGGGCTTGACCGGTGTAATCTACTGGTCCAAATTGCCTTGTCTATGTTGGTCGATGTCCTCATCACTCTCCCCGTCCTCTAAAAGGCTTGTCCTCAAGTTGGAATTCTCACCTGCATATGGGGTTAGATGACGGACATTAAAGATATCAGAGATGAACATATTGTCTGGCAACTCAACCCTGTAGGTGTTGTTGCCAAATTTCTCCAACACCTGACAAGGTCCAATCCTCTTCAATTTCAGCTTGGTGTAAGCTCTATGTGGATACCTTTCCCATGGCAGATAGACCCATAACAAATCACCAATTTCAAAAGATTGCTAGTGTCGTCTCTTATCAGCACTCGCCTTGTACTTAGCATAACTCTGCTCAAGTCTAGCCTTCACAACAGCATGTAAATCTCGTAAGTTAGCCACTCATTCATCCACCTTCTTGCTCAGCTTCTCTATTCTGTCGATAGGGAGAAGGTCAAGCGGACCTCTCGGTAGAAACCCATACAACACTTGGAATGGTGCGAACCCTGTCGATCGATTCACCGATGAATTAAATTCGAATTCAATTTTCGGCAAGCAAAGATCCCAACTTCTGAATTCATGGACATTTGCTTGTATCAAATTCCTAAGACTTTGGTTAAGTACTTCAGTTTGCCGGATGATATGGGCTGCTGAACTTCAGTTTCATACCAAGTTTCTTCCACAACTGTCGCCAAAAATTCTCCATAAACTTGTTGTCACTATCCAAAACTATTGATGATGGCAACCCATAGTATCGAACAACCCTAGAAAAATATAGATCAACCTTAGTTGCATCCAACGTTGTCTTGCACGGAAGGAAGCAACTCATCTTGGTAAATCGATCAACAACCACCATTATTGAATCCAGCACCTTCGTTGTCCGCTGCAATCCTACTACAAAATCCATGGAGACATCCTTCCAACGCTCATCCGGTATTGGCAACGGAATGTACAACCCTTGATTTGTATCTGTCCCCTTCGCCTCTTGACAGATACAGCACCTCCTTCCATATGTCTTAACATCTCTGTCAAGTCCTGTCCAATAAAACCTTCGATGCATTAGCCAAGCCATTTTATCTAGGCCAAAATGTCCCTAATTGTGCAATTCCTATATAATCAACATGTGTATTGAAGTATCCGTGATGCACAAACAATTACCTTTGAACAGAAACCCATCAAGAAGGACGAAATTAGTTCGGCTTCCACTCTTAACTTCGGCTACAATACCTCCTAAATGCTCATCTACTCGGACATCCTCCTTCACGCTCGCGAGGTCCAAAATGTACACCTGCATTGTAGTAATCAACAAGCTCCTTCTACTAAAGGCATCATCTTCCTTGTTCAGAGTACCGAATTTATGCCGAATACTAAAGTTGTATTAATGCAAACCACTTACCCACT
Organism: Parsonsia alboflavescens; assembly: GCA_028571225.1. Lineage (NCBI taxonomy): Eukaryota > Viridiplantae > Streptophyta > Magnoliopsida > Gentianales > Apocynaceae > Parsonsia > Parsonsia alboflavescens. The sequence goes on from JAOXNR010018861.1 coordinate 16,342, forward strand.
TTGCGTGTCTCATGCTTAGCTTGTGCTATCCCTGCAAATACTTCGGTGCCTGATGGTTAGAAAACAGCACAAATTCCCTTTGTATCAGGTAATGTCACCAATGCTGCAATGACTTCACAATGGCATACAGCTCGAGGTCATAAACTGAGTAGGTTAACTTTGCTCCACTCAATTTCTCACTGTAATATGCCATTGGCTTCCTCTCCTGACTCAGAACAGCTCCAATACCTGTCTTTGATGCATCATAGTCAACCTCAAATACCTTGTCAAAATTTGGCATTGCCAACAAAGGAGAGTGTGTCAACCGATCCTTTAGAACTTCGAAAGCTTCCTATGCTCCTTTCGCCCATTTGAATATATCTTGTTTTTGTAGCTTCGTCAAAGGTGCAGCTACCTCACTATATCTCGTGAAAAATTGCCTATAGAAACCTGCAAGGCCTAAGAAAGACCTCAACTTGAGCCTCAGTTTCTTCCTCATCAAGTGCTTCATCAAATTGTTGTTGGAGAATTCTTCCTCTTGGCTATACCCTTTGAACATTACCTCCCCTGCCCCTGCCACCTTGCTAAAACTGGAAATTTCAAACAACTCTAGGAGGGGCTAGTGGTGTGTTAAATGTGTTCACCCTCTCTTCAACTGTGTTGATCTTTGTACTCATGTTTCCCATGTCCTTCCTAATTGATCTCAGCTCCAAGGACATCCTTTGTAATACTTCATTTATAGAACACATGGCAGCATTGTCCTCTCCCACATTAGAAGCAATTGATGCACTTGCAACTTCTTTTGACATAATGTATCTTCTAGCCAACTTGTTGAAATAAAAACTTGTGTATAACCTCTCACCACTCTTGTATCACTCTTAAATTGGCCTTTTCTTCACTCTGGTGTGCTCACCCCTTAGCCTTTTTCCTCTCTTAGCTCTTCTTTAAGTTCTTAATGCAACTTTTTGGTAGTTGAATACATTACAAGGTTCTTCAACTTGCCAATCATCTTCAAGCATAAATTCTTAAATCTTGTCAAGAACTTCAAGTTATTCTTCATGGTCTAGCTTCAATGCCAACCTTGCCACTTTTATTCTTATACTTGAAATATTGATCTTTGTACAAGAACTCCCAATCATTATTAATATCATCTTCAATCTCCAACAAGTCTTTCTTCATTCTTGATCTTCCAACGATGTAATTGAAATACAGGCTCTTGTATATGTCCTTTATTCCATAAGCATCTTCATATGAAATCTTCCATGAATTATCCCATGCCTAGTATGCTCCTTGATCTCCATCACCCTGTATCATAGTATGGTAGTTGCTATTGTTCGTTGGGCCATTCCTGGTCGCATAGTAAAATTTGAGCCCAGTCCAAGCATGGACCAGGCCTTGGGAATCATGCCCAACATCATCGATCAGGTCGGATTAGGCCTGTATTCTTTGCAGTCGCTTAGACCTACATAAACTACCCGTCCTAGGCTTGGCTGGTGTAACTGGCCCCTGTTCCCCTTAGACCTGCGTAGACTACCTATCTTTGGCTTGGCTGGTGTAACTGGCCCCTATTCCCCTTGGTCTTTCTCCTTAACCAGCTTTGCATCAGGCTCCCAATCTTTCGAAGAGTTTGCCCTCAAACTCGGATTGTCTCCATGTAAACGAGACAAATGTTGCAAATTGAAAATGTTAGAAATAATAAGATCATCCAGCAGCTCGAGCCTATAAGCATTAGCTCCAAACTTTACCAAAATCTGACAAGAGCCGATCTTCCCCTCTTTAAGTCTATGATACATGCCTAACAGGAACCGTTCCTTGGTTAACGTCACCTACACAAGATCTCCAACCTCTAACTGCACATCCTGGCAAGTCTGATCCACATATTCTTTTAACTAGCATAGGCTCGTTACAAGTTGGACTTTACGGTCGCATGAACATTCTACAAATCAACCAACCGCTCTTCAAGTGTCGTGGAAACAGTACCGGAACCCGGTATTGCAAGATCAATCGGACTCCTTGGATTCTTGCTGTGCACAATCTGAAATGGAGTATACGGAGTAGACCGATTAACCGAGCAATTGAATTCAAACTCAATCTTGGGAAGAAAAGAATCCCAAGCGCCGAATGTCTTGACCTGTGCCTGAGCATATTTCCCAACGTTCGATTTACCACTTCGGTCTGCCCATCCGTCTGAGGATGATAGGGACTACTGAACTTCAAAGTCGTCTCCAACTTCTTCCAAAGTTCTGGAAAGAAATGGCTCAAGAACTTAGTTTCCCTGTCAGAAAAAATGGTCCTAGGTAGGCTAAACTGTCTTACTACCTCGCCAAAATATAAATCAACTATCCTGCTAGCATCCATAGTTGATTTACAAGCTATAAACACTGCCATTTTACTGAAACGATCAACCACAACTAATATGCTATCAAATCCCCGTTGTGTCCTCGACAATCCCAATACAAAATCCATGGACACATCCATCCAAGGCTCGTTTGGAATCGGCAATGGAGTATATAACCCTTGATTGCTGTTGCTCCCTTTTGATACTTGGCAAATTCTACATCTTTTCACAAAGTTCTAAGCACCTTTGTCAATACTAGGCCAATAAATCGTTCCTTAATTAGGCCTGCGGTCTTATCCTTGCTGAAGTGAGCTTGAGCATGCAATTCCTGGACAATTAAAAGGCATAATGATGTATTAGGTATGCACAAGCAATTACCTCGGAAAAGATACCCATCATGGAGCATGAAATCGTTCTGTAGCTGCTGCTCCACATCTCGCAATACCAGTCTGAAGTTAAAATCACTTCGCAAATCCCAAAGCAAGCTTTTGAACCCCAAAGTGACAATCTTCATCATATTTAGCAAGGAATGATGTCTACTCAAAGCATCAACAACTTTATTCAAAACACCCAACTTGTGCTTGAGGGTGAAAGTAAATTCTTGCAGCATAGTTATCCACTTGGCATGTTGATCACGAAGTTTGTGCTATCCCTGAAGAAACTTTAAAGCTTGATGGTCTGAATAGAGCACGAACTCCCTGTGAATGTGGTAATACCGCCAGTGCAAAAGTGCTCGAACAATAGCATAGAACCCACCACGAACTCCACCTAGTTTCTCTCTAAAAAATGCAACAGGCCTCATTTCTTGGTTCAAGACAGCTCCAATTGTAACCTTTGAAGCTTCACAATCAACCTCAAAGATTTTCTCAAAATTTGGCAATGCTAGCATAGGTGCATTGGTAAGTTTGTCTTTAATCACCTCAAATGCTCATTGTGCCTCTTCTGTCCACACGAACTCTTTCGCGTTATAAAGTTTTGTCAAAGGAGCCATGAGTACATTAAAATCCTTGATGAAACGCCGGTAGAAGCTAGCCAACTCATGAAATGACGTGACCTCCGTAACACTTCGTGGTATAGGCCATTCTCGGATAGCCATAACTTTTGCCTCTTCAGGATGAATTCCTTTTGCCAAAACTAAAAACCCTAGAAAGACTAGACTATCCATAAACCAAACACACTTGTGACAGTTAGCATACAAGTTGTGGTCCCTTGGCATTGCCAAAATCAATCGCAAATGCTGCATGTGTTCATCCTCCGTCCGACTATACACCAGTATGTCATCAAAATAAACCACAACAAAACTATTTAAGAAAGTTCGCAATACCTGATTCATGGCTCTCATGAATGTGCTCGACGCATTGGAGAGACCAAATGGCAAAACTACCCATTCGAAAAGCCCATCTTTAGTCTTGAAGGTAGTCTTCCATTCATCTCTCGGCTTGATCTGTATCTGATGGTAGCCGCTCTTCAAGTCAATTTTTGAAAAGACTGTTGCCCCACTAAGTTGGTCCAGAATATCAACAAGTCTCGAAATAGGAAAATGGTACTTAACCATGATGCAGTTTGTGGCGATTGTCAACACACATTCTCCAGCAACCGTCCTTCTTTGGCACCAATAAAGCTTTTACAGCGTAGGGATTGATACTCTCTCGGATGTACCCCCTATCAATCAACTGTATAACTTGATGCCTCAATTCGTCGTGCTGCTGTGGAAAGAGTTTGTAATGGGCTTTGTTCGGTAGAATGGATCCCAGAACTAAATGAATTGGATGCTGTATATCACGCATGGGTTGTAGGCCTGGCAGCAACTCTTCTTGAAGAAAATCTTCAAATTCTTTCAGAACTCCTCTCACCTTTTCCGACACCTCAACTTCCTCTTTCATATCTATCATAACTACCAATGTAGTTGACAATAAAGCAAAACAAACCTCGACTTCCCCAACCTCTTCTTCGAACTCCTTATGTGGCAAAGCTATCTCGCATTGGTTGTAACACGACCTTCTTAGCTCCTCTATTGACTGTGTAGTAATGAGTGAAACCATCATACGAAACTTTGTTGTCATACTACCAAGGTCTGCCTAGCAGCAAATATGCGGCATCCATAAGCAAAACATCATAGTAAACAATACAGTTATACTGCGGCCCAATCAAAAACTCCACTCTACACCTCTTATTCACCTGAACTTCCGTCTCTTTATTCAACCACCCAAGCTTGTCAGGCTCCTTAGGCGGCTCCGTCGGCAATTGAAGCTTCTGTATGGCTTCTTGCGAAATCACATTCTCTTATCTATATTTACTCGATAGACATTTCCATTAATGGTGCAGCAGGTGCTGAATATGTTCCGATGATTCCAATCCTCATTGGCTCTAGGTGCAAAACAAATCCATCGTAAAACCAGGCACTCTCCTCAGACATCTTCCGGCGCAACAACACACTCCTCGCCTTTGTCCACAACATCCTCTCCTACAAAATTTGTTCTGCGCCATTTTGGATTAACAATTGAGATAGAACCCTGGGACAATCGTATTCTTAATGTCCTTTCTGCTGACAACGATGGCAAATGACATTCACCTTATTGGCTGATGGACGACTTTGAACTGTCCCTGATCTCTGATTTGGCTACACTGCTGTTTGACAATGTTGAGTAGGTGGATTAACAACTCTGGATGAAAAAGGACTTGTTGTCGTCGTGTTTTTAGGAGGGACGCAAAACCCTCATCTACACATCAGTGACATTCCACCACCTAGCCAAGCTCCTTCCGACCAGTTTAGCCTTCGTCTGCACGTCGGTGATGATCCCAAAGGTGTGTACCTGCAAGGCATCCTGAATTGCGAGTCGATGGCCATGCAAATAACGTGCAACAAGCTGCACTTGAGTCTTACAAAGCTAGTTCCTTGCAACCATCAGATAGAATTCCAAAGTATACTCCTTTACACTATTCGCACCCTGTGTCAAACTCTGCAAATTCTAAAACTCTTGGTGCATCTCCCTTTATCCGGGACGGGAAGTTTGTCCAAATAGCACTAACATTGAAAGGATTGCCACCACGCCGCAACCCTGTCCGTAAATCGAATTGCAGCCAACGCTACCTTCTTGTCGGCCGAGACCTCTTTCAATATGAAGATTTCATCCACGGTGGTCATCCAATCCAAAAATTCTTTTGGCACCAAACTTTCAGTAAATTTGGAAACTTCCAACTTGTACCCTACATCCCATCGTAGTATACTTAGCCTGCGATCCAAAATCCTAGGAGGTTGATATCCGCCGCCTCTCCCGTAGTCGCCTCTTCCATCCCTTGGGTATACCATAGGCGGCTATTCTCTCACTGGCAACTCCAACTCCTCATCAACGTCCCCCCCTTGTTCCTCTTGCCTTCCGGTGGGTTCTTCTTATTTAGGTCCTTCGTTCAGTACAAGTGCTGCATCATTCGGTTCAAAGTTTGCATTTGTTGATTCTGATTCTTCAAGATCTGCTACATGGCTCAATCATGCTCTTCCCTCTCCTTCGCTTGTGATTCTCGGCCTCTACACAGTTCTTCCAAAATCGCAGCCATGGTCGGATCTACATTCCCTTTGGACATCTTGGATCTATACTCTGATACCAACTGATGCAAACGGAAGTTATGGATGGCTAATAATTCTTCCCTGTAATAAACTTCACTCGAAAGTTGTCACAAGAAAAGAAATTCAATAACAAAAAGACAATCTTCCTAAAGAAACTCAGAAAGAGAAATCTTATTAAAGATTGTCAAGACAATAAAAGCTGCCCCTTCAAAAGAAAAATAGAACTTAAATAGCCTAATTAAACCTAAACCTATTTGGAAAAAAAATTTAATGAAATTACAAAAAATACCCCTAGAAACAACAAATTATGAAAATGCCACTTAAAACATAAAAATTCCCGAAACTTAATCAAAAAGACTCCGAATAACCGAAAAAGGCCCTACATCATAGCATAGCTGGGAATATTGTCCGTTGGGCCTTTCCGGGTCACCCAGTCAAATTTGAGCCCAATCCGAGCTCGGACCAATTGCCTCGGGAATCATGCCCAACATCATCGATCAGGCTCATATTCCCTGCAGTCGCTTGGAGTTACATAGACTACCCATCGTAGGCTTGGCTGGTGTAATTGGCTCTTGTTCCCCTTGGTCATTCTCTTTAACCAGCTTTGCATCATGCGGCCTCCGATGATATGGTTGTATGTGGAGGTCACGGATAAGCTCTAGGAGCTCAACTAGGAGATGAAGACTGACCCTGAACTTGATGCTCAACTTTAGCATCCAGAGTCAATTGTCTCTCTTGTATGGGAGCAAGAAGCCCCGACCTTGCAGGAGGAGGTCGCTGCAGCAGGGGTCTTGACTAAGGTTGGCCCGACTGGTGAGGGCCCTTTTGCGAATGGAAAAGAGCCAGTGGTTGAGCCTCCTGGAGTTGAGATAGATTTGAGGGAAATTCATGAATCCTTTTTGAGGAATTCGCTCGACCTAAAGGTACCGCTATCTCTGGGTATAGTGACTTGGTTATTTATTACCCCTTTCATCCCCTGCATATTGATTTTGATGAGGTACTTGGCCTTTTTCGAGTTATACGCCTATACTTAGGCAAACCACCATTTGTAGATGCAAACTATTACCCTATAGGCCTCTCAAATGCCTCCGACCCAAAAGTAGTTGCGGAGGATGAGGATCTAGAAGATGAAGAACCCCTCAGCCACCACCGGTCGAGAAGGTATTCTGGAGTAGGAGGCCTTGCCAAAACGGCTGGACGTTCCCCAAAGAAGATGAAGAGGAAGACTGAGCTCTTGTAATAGAATAGGATCTTCCATAGTCTTTCTTCTTCATATTTGCTATACTAAATATTCAGCTTTTATTTTTCTGCCTCACTATATTGAATATTTTATTTCCAATGGTCTGTTTGTGGCCTCTTACTTTGAATTTGCGTAACGATATAAACTGGCTTTTAAACTAAGGCAAATAACATGAAATAAGATCTTAATAAGCTCTGAAAACTTATCTTTTATTCATGCCTTGTTCAAATTAAACTAAAGTGGTCGCTGAGGTCACCTTGCTGTTCAACGGGCTCTTTTCAAAAAGTTTCTCGAGTTGTATAGTGAATCTACGAGGTTTGAGAAGTTCATAGCAGCCTTAGGCATAGAATTTCTTTAGACGGCTAAAATTCCAAGGTCTTAGGAGTTGTCTTCCTTCGAGATCAACAAGCTTGTAGTTCCCTCCTTTGTGGACTTCTTGGATTATGCAATGTCCTTCCTAGCTTTCTTGTAGCTTGGCTAGTTTTCCTTGTTTCTCAACATCTGACCTTTTGAGGACCATTTCTCCAACTGTGAAATGCTTTTTTGTCACTTTTTTGTTGAAAAAAATTTGTGATTTGCCTTTCGTATCTTCTATCGACTTTCATGTCCTTGTTTCTGATTTCTTCAAGGAGGTCAAGGTCTGCCCTTCTCTCCTCCTCGCTTAAGACTGAATCATACTCGATCAGTCTTAGAGATTTCATTCCGACCTCGACTAGCATTATTGCCTCTGCACCAAAGCATAAACTGAATGGTGTTTCTATAGTAGCTTTTCTAGGCGTGGTTCTGTATGCCCAGAAGATGCTTGGAATTTCTTCTGTCCAGGAATTTTGTCAACCATCCTTCTCAAGTTGTTGAGCCTCTTCTTGAGAAATTCTAGGATGGTTCTATTTGTAACTTCTACCAATCCATTAGCTTGGGGATATGCTATAAAGGTTAACCTTTGTTCAATATTCAAGTTTTCACAGAAAGTCTTAAATGGGTATCCTAAGAATTGTCATCCATTGTCCGAAATAATAGCTTGATGAATCTAGAACCAACGTACAATTTTCCTCCATAAGAACGACTGGACTTTCGGAGATGAAATTGTTACCATAGGTTCAGTTTCAACCCATTTGGCGAAGAACTCTACAGCAACAATCATTAATTGGACACCCCCCCTCTCTTTTTGGGAATTGTCCTAATATGTCGATACTCCAAATGTCTAAAGGTACTGATGCATTGATGGATTGATACCTTGTTGGTGGTATATGTGATTTGTTTCCGTGCAATTGGCAGCTCGTGCATTTCCATATGATCTTCTCAATGTTTGAAACCATTGAAGGCCAATAATACCCGGTCCTCATTATTTTCTTCGCAACAATTTTTGCCCTTATGTGTGATCCACATATTCTATTATGTACCTCTTCAACGATATACTCTCCTTCTCCCTTGCTTAGGCATTTTATAAATGGCCATGTATATGACCATCTGTACACCTCGTCATCTCCTATCAGGACATAGCAAGGTGCCCACTTCCGCAGTTGGTGAGCTTCTTTGCAATCTCGTTGGAGGTCACTATCTTTGAGGAATTTGTAGTTTGGATATTTCTAGTTTGCTTGATCCTCTATAACCAAGTTCTTTTCTTAGTTTATGCTGGGAGAGTATGATTGCTCAGCTAACAGGTCTGCTTTTGTCCTGGCTATCTCTTAGTAGACTTTAGATAGTGCACATGTTTCTGCATTTGACTTTCTAGGTATTTGCTTAATGAGGAAATGCTAAAGTGTGGATGCTATATCTCTAGCTTTGTATTCCCCAACGACCTAACTGACTATAATTTGTGACTCAGTTTTGATGTGCAATTTTTGCACTTTTAGAGCTCTTATGAGTTGTAGACATGCTAAGAGAACTTCATACTCGGGTTCGTTATTCAAGGTTGGGATGTGGTACTTCACCGAGTAAGGGATTCCCACTCCCTTAGGGCTGATCAGTACAATTCCCGCACTTGAATTTTCCTTTTCTGTGGAGCCATCTATGTACATGGTCTAGATATTATTTTCACAAGTGTTTGTGAGCTCCAGTGGAGCTTTTGTACATTCTTCTACAAAGTCTGAGAGAGCTTGAGCCTTGAGTGCTTTCCTTGGCTCAAATTTGATTTGATATCTCAAGAGCTCGAGAGGCCACTTCATTGTCATGCCCAATTGATCGGGCTTCGCCAAAGCCTGTTTTAGTGGTAAATTGGTTAACACTTTTATCGGGTAAGCTTCAAAGTATGGATTAAGCTTCCTCCAGGTAATAATAATCAGGTACAAAAATTTTTCGAGGTCCGAATATCTAATTTTAGGACCTATGAACGAATTACTTACATAATAAATGGGAAATTGTAAACCTGACCTTTCTACCAGTAGCACCGAGCTGACTGCCTTTTCTATTGCAATTAGGTACATCAAAATCTCCTTCACTGACCTCGGGGAAACTAGTTGAGAGAGCTTCCCTGGGAAGTCTTTCAGCTTGCCGGAAGCTGTTTGAGAATCTTTCGGCTTCTTTATGACGTCATAAAATTTTTCTCCTTTGTCAGCCATTTTGCTGATGAAGCACCCAATGCCTCCATCTTTCCTGTCAAACTTTGGACCTCTTTAATGTTTTTGGTAGGCTCCATGTCTAACAGTGCTTTTATTTTATAAGGATTGACATCAATGGTTCGTTCTGATATCATGAAGACAAGAAATTTACCTGCCGAGACCCCAAAGGTACATTTGTCAGGATTGAGCTTCGTATGAGCAGCTTTCAATCTCTGGAAAGTTTCCCTGATATCTTCGATGAAGTCATCAGAGGTCTTGGACTTGATTATGATGTCATCCACATAGACCTCAATTTTCCTTCCAACCTAGTACTTGAAGACCTTGTGCATAGTCTGCTGGAATTCTGCCCTTGCATTCTTCAGACTGAATGGCATCTTAGTGTAATAGTAAGGGCCAACCTTTCTAATGAACGTGGTCTTTTCCATATCCTCTATTGCCATTGGAATTTGGTGTTACCCTTTGTAGGCATCCAAAAAGTATAGCCATTTAGTAACTGAAGGGGAAATTTACCTCGAATCCACAGAGAAACGAGATCCAAATCCCAGTTTTTTTTTTCAAAAAAAAAGGTTCACACACAAATGAGAGATGAAACATACCTTTTGATTTCTGAAACAGCAGATCTATCTAATGAGACGATCGAGACCTACTAGACTTAAAGTCTTCTAATCTATTCCCTATGAACAGTCTAGGTGAACAGACGGGAATAGGAAACGAGGAATCTTATTGTATTGTGGAGTGGCTGCTGTGGAATAACGAACAGAAGTACTAGAATTTTCTTTTCAGAAAATCACGTCTGTTCTGAAAAGTAGGGTTCTAAAAAAAACTTGACCTAATTCCTGGAAATAATAGGATATAAATAATCCTAAAATAACCTAATTAGAAGTTGGGCTTGTATGGGTCATGACCCAATAAGCCTCAATTTAATTAAAGGTCCAATAATTATTTATTGGATCATGGACCGAAAATAATTATCTTGGCCCTTTAACTAAAATACCCTTTATTTATTTTCAGTCTAAGTCCAACAATAATTAATCTTATGGACCTAAGTCCAAATTAATTAT
>JAOXNR010018871.1:0-27072 GCA_028571225.1 Parsonsia alboflavescens
AATGGTAAAGCATATCTTCAAGTACCTTAAAAGTACTAGGGATCATATGCTGATTTATCGAGCTGATGACTTATGTCTAATTGGTTATACGGACTCGGATTTCCATGTTGATAAGGATGAAATAAAATTCACTTCTGGATATGTCTTCACCTTGTCTGGAGCTATAGTTTCATGGAGGAGTATCAAGCAATCTTGTATTGCTGATTCTACTATGGAAGCAGAGTACGTGGCAGTTTCGGAAGTATCCAAGGAAGCAGTATGGCTCAGAAAGTTCTTAACAGAACTAGAAGTCGTACCTAACGTGGATAAGCCGATGACCATGTATTGTGACAACAGTGCAGCAGTTGCACAATGCAAGGAACCAAGAAATCACCGTAATGGCAAGCACATTGAGAGAAATTATCACTTGATTCGAGACTTCATTCAGAAAAAGGAGATAGTGGTAGAACAAATTCCCTCAGAGCATAATCTAGCAGATCCTTTTACCAAGCCTTTGGCATAAAGGGCCTTCAAAAGACATCTAGATGCCATGGCGGTTAAAATAGGATAGTTAGTCCTATTTGTGCTAGTGGAGTCTATTGGGATTTATACCCAAAAAGACTACCAATTTTCTATAATTTTTTGATTTATTAAAATTGAGGTATTGTTTGAATTATTTCTGTGCATATATTTTTCATAAAATAAGGTCCAACTTGTAGGTCAAAGACTAAGGGTTGAGATTTATCTCAACAAGTCTTTTGTTTCTACAGCAATGTGTATTGGAGTACATCATCTTCTTATGGTGATAATAGAAGATGTTTAAAATAGCTAAGTATATTGCTATTATGTAGCAAGGGTATTTTGGTCATTTTATGAACTCTCGAACATTGTGTCTTAAGGTCCCTACTCGAGCCCTATAGTGTATGAGTGATTTTATATTATTCTAAAATTTGAAGTAAAGAGGAATTAATTTTATTCTTAATTATTTATTTTATTTAGTCTTATGATTAATTTGGACTTAGGTCCATTAGATTAATTATTGGTTGGGCTTAAATAAAATAAATGAGTGACTCTTTATTTTTATTAGTCTTATAGTCAATTTGGATTTAGGTCCATAAGATTAATTATTGTTGGACTTAGACTGAAAATAAATAAAGGATATTTTAGTTAAAGGGGCAACATAATTATCTTGGATCCATAATCTAATAAATAATTATTGGATCTTTAATTAAATTTAGGCTTATTGGGTCATGGCCCATAGAAGCCCAACTTCTAATTAGTTTATTTTAGGATTATTTATATCCTATTATTTCTAGGAATTAGGTTTAACTTATTCAGAACCCTACTTTTCACCCAGACGTGATTTTCTGAAAAGAAAATTCTAGTACGATTGCTTATCTTTTTCATAGCCGCCACTCCACAAAATAAGATTCCTCTTTTCCTATTCTTGTTTGTTCACCCAGACTGTTCATAGGGAATAGATTAGAAGACATTAAGTCTAGTCGATCTTGATAGACTTATTAGATAGATCTGCAGTTTTAGGCAAGTAAAGGTTTGTTTCAACTCTCATTTGTGTGTAAACGATTTTTAAAACTAGGATTTGGATCTCATTTCTCAGAGGATTCGAGGTCAATTTCCCTTCAATATCCATGGTGATAGTTTGGTAATGCACAGGATGTGTTTGGCACCTAGGACGAGTGTGGATTGGCGAAGGCATGACACTTTTTCAGCCAAGTGCCTTGTGGCTGGGAAAACATGTAAAGTGATTATCGACTCCGGTAGCTGGGAGAATGTGATTACTGAAGAGGCTATGAAGGAATTGGAATTAGTAACCATACCCCATCCTCATCCCTACAAGCTCGGTTGGGTGAATAGAGATGTTGATATTCAAGTCAGCAAGCGCCGCAGGGTTCATCTCTCCATTGGTCCATAGTATCAGACGATGATAGAGGCTGATGTGGTTCCTATGGACGCGACACATATTATCTTGGGGCATCCTTGGCAGTTTGATAACCGAGCAGTGTACAACGGGTACACTCACATGTACATGTTGAGGTCGGAGGGGAGAAAAGGGATCCTGAAGCCACTTCAGGAGAATACCGGCCAGAAGGCAGTGATTTGTCAACCAAGCCAAGAGTTTGGGGAGAGCCTAGACAGAGAGGATGTCTGTTTTGCCTTGGTGAGTACATCCGAGAGTTTCGGCCAGGAGTAGCCGAAGGTGCCAAAGGAGCTGCAGAAGGTGCTAGACAGTTTTTAGGACGTGATTTCGAGCGCCTTGCAGTCCGAATTCACCACCAAAGGGAGATATCCCGCATATGATTGATTTGATTAGGGGCTTGGTGTTGCCGAATAAGGCACATTATAGGATGACTCCACAGTAACATGATGAGCTGAAACGGCAAGTCCAAGAACTTCTGGAGTAGGGATTTGTCCGAGAGAGCATTAGTCCATGCGCTGTGCCAGCGTTATTAGTACCAAAGAAGGATGGTTCGTGGCTAATGTGTGTGGACAGTAGAGCAATTAATCAGATTACTATCAAGTATCGGTTCCCCATACCGTTGCTTGATGAGATGCTTGATCAATTGAGTGGAGCAACGATATTCACAAAGATTGATTTGAAGAGTGGGTACCATCAAATTCGAATCAAGTTGGGTGACGAGTTTAAGATAGCTTTCAAGAAGAAGGAGGGGTTGTACGAATGGTTGGTGATGCCATTCGGATTGTCAAATACCTCGAGTACCTTCATGCGGGTAATGAACCTGGTTTTGAGACCTCTTTCTCAGTACTTTTGTTGTGGTATACTTTGATGATATTCTAATATATAGTAAGTCTGTTGTTAAGCGTGTTAGGCATGTGGAACAAGTCCTTATTGTTTTGTGTGAGCATAAGTTGTTTGCTAACCCTAGTAAATGCGTGTGGATAGTTGAGAGACTTGTGTTTTTGGGATATGTGGTGACTGGATATGGAATTTTACCGGATGAAGGGAAAGTGTAGATTGGTGTGAATTGGCCATCGGCTACTACTTTGACAAAGTTGAGGTCTTTCTTAGGCCTTGTAGGATTCTATAGGCGATTTGTTAGGAGATATAGCGAGGTAGCTACACCCTTGATGGCATTGCTAAAACAATATAGATTCGAATGGACAAAAAGACAGGAAGCTTTCGAAGTTCTGAAGGATCGGTTGACATATGATTCTTTGTTGGTATTGCCAAATTTTGGCAAGGTATTTGAGGTTGACTGTGATGCGTTGAAGACAGGTATAGGAGCTGTTCTGAGTCAGGAGGGGAACCAGGTGGCCTATTAAAGTGAGAAACTGAGTGGAGCGAAGTTAACCTACTCAATTTATGACCTCGAGCTGTAGTCATTGCAGCATTGGCGACACTACCTGATACAGAGAAAATTTGTGCTATTTTCTGACCATCAGGAATTGAAGTATTTGTAGGGATAACACAAGCTGAGCACGAGACACGTAAAGTGGGTAAGCGCTTTGCAGGAATACAGCTTTAGTATTCAACATAAATTAGGTACTCTGAATGAGGTAGCTGATGCCTTGAGCAGAAGAAGCTTGTTTATTACGGCAATGCAGGTGTACATTTTGGACTTCGCGAGGGTGAAGGAGGATGTCCAAGCAGATGAGCATTTTGGAGACATTGTAATTAAAGTTGAGAGTGGAAGCTGAACTGATTATGTCCTTCATGATGGGTTTCTGTTCAAAGGTACTTGTTTGTGCATCCCAGACACTTCTCTACGCATGTTGATTATATAGGAATTGTACAATCAAGGACATTTTGGCCGGGATAAAACTGCTTGGCTAGTGCATCGGAGGTTTTATTGGCCATGACTTGATAGAGATGTCAAGACATATGTAAAGAGGTGTAGTGTTTGTCAAGAGGCAAAGGGGACAGATACAAGTCAGGGACTATACATTCCGTTACCAATACCAGATGAGCCATGGAAGGATGTTTTCATGGATTTTGTAGTAGGATTGTCGTGGATAGCGAAGGGGCTAGATTCAATAATGGTGGTTGTTGATCGATTTACCAAAATGAGTTGCTTCCTTTCGTGCAAGACAATGTTGGATGCAACTAAGATGGTTGATCTATATTTTTCTAGGGTTGTTCGACACCATGGGTTACATCGCTGATAGTTTCGGACAGGGTCAACAAGTTCATGGGGCATTTTTGGTGAGAGTTGTGAAAGAAACTTGGCACGAAACTAAAATTCAGCAGCCCATATCATCCCCAAACTGACGGGCAAACTGAGGGTGTCAACCGAAGTCTTAGAAATTTGCTACTAGTTCAGAAGTTAGGATCTTTGCTTATCTAAAATTGAATTTGAATTTAAGTCGTCGGTGAATTGATCTACAGGGTTTGCGCCATTCCAAGTGTTGTATGGGTTTCTAGCGAGAGGTCCGCTTGACCTTCTCAATATCGATGGAACAGAGAAGCCTAGCAAGAAGGTGGATGAACAAGTGGTTGATTTACGAGATTTACATGCTATTGTGAAGGCTAGACTTGAGCAGAGTTATGCCAAGTATAAGGCGAGAGTTGATTAGAGACGACACCAACAATCTTTTGAAGTTGGTGATTTGGTATGGGCTTATCTGCCATGGGAAAGGCATTCGCAGGGAGCTTACACCAAGCTCAAATCGAAGAGGATTGGACCTTGTCAAGTGTTGGAGAACCCCTACGGGGTTGAGTTGCCGAACGATATGTTTATCTCTGATATCTTTAACGTCCGTCATCTAACCCCTTATGCAGGTGAGAATTCCAGCTTGAGGACAAGCTTTTCAAAGGACGGGGAGAGTGATGAAGGCATTGTAAAAGATGGACAGGGCAGTTTGGACCACCAGATTACACTGGCCAAGCCCACACCAGGGAGCCCACAAAGGTTCAAGCGATTGCAAGGAAAACAGGTCTGATCCGGACTAATTTGGACCTTCTACCTCGGGATGCCGGTTAGACTTACTATTTCCAAATGGACTGAAACTTGACTGGACGACTAGAAATGGGCCGCTAAGCAATACTCATTACTTTGCAATGATATACAATGTTTTTCGACTATCCGAGACTATCTTGATGGGTTTTCGGGCACTTTTTATGTTTTTTTCTGAATTTGCTATATTTTAAGGGTATTTTTGGTAATTGTTTTTCAATTAAGTTTAGGGTAGATTTAGGTTATAAATATTTCGTTTATATTAGTTTGAGGAAAAAGAAGAAGCTTTGTTTTTCGACATTATTCCATGAATCGAATTTCTCCTCTTTTACTTTTGGTTTTGAATTGCAATTCAAGTTAGGTTAAAATTGTGAGTGATCATGTAAAACAACCCAAAATCATGAGTGATCATGCAAAACATCCCCTATTTCTTTTTTTCTTATTCAGTTGTTGTTAGATAATTACGGACTATCCAAAAATCATCTTACATCAGTGGGCCACTATGAGCCCCGGTGGGCTAGAGGATCAGGCAACCCAAGCCGGGTTGGGTTAGGGGATTATTCGGGTCTGGTCGGTTGGTTCATGGAGAATGAATACGGTGTAGGGAGAATGAATACCGGTGTGAACGGTTTCGTGGGCTAGGGGTGGGCTGGACCTAGGCAAACGGGCACTTTATTTTATTTTATTATTATTTTTTTAGCGGATGTGATCCAGCATTGGACAATGCATCAGTGCCACCGCCAAACCATTTCTGTTGGAACGGTAACTTTTCTTCCCTTTTTTTTTTCTCCTTCTCTACAAAATGATTTCTAAGGGTCCAAAATCAACGTATTTAATGAATTGTTCACGAATAAAGTTTAAGGAACAGTTTGGATTGGCTTATAAAAAAAGTATTTTTTCAGAAGTGTTTTTGTAAAAGTGTTTTTTTTCTTACGTTAAGCTATTTTGTGTTTAGATGCAGTAATTTATAAATATTTTTAAAAATTAAAATTTATTTGGATGAAAAGGCACTTTTAATTTTATTTTTTAAAAATATGTTTTTATTATAATTTTTTAAAATTTAGTCGAATTGTTATATTCTCTAAGTTATAATATATTAAATGCTAATATTTTAATGTATTTAAGTAAACTTAAATTATTTTTAACACAAATACATTAAAACCAAACCTTTTAAAAATATCAAAATCTTAAAAAATAGATAAAAAATACATTATATTCAATTTAATCTCAAAGGATAAAAAATATATATATATTAATTATTAATTTTCTATTTTTGACATATTTTCATTCACTATCAACTAAAAATATATACACATGAATTAAAAAGAAGAATTTTCAAAATATTTGTAATAGAAAAACTTGAACAAAAAAGGGTAAAAGAGAAAATAAAAATGAAAATAGAAATAGAAAGGCACAACAGTTTGTGGCACGGTGAAATTTGTAGGTTGTGGTAGGGTGGGGGGATAAAAAAAAACTGAAAGAAAAAAAAAATGGAAAAAAGAAAAAATGAGAGGCAAAACCGCACAGTAGGTGGAAGTCGTTGCGCTGGGGTGCCGGGTATGGGTGATGGGGTGGAGGGTTGCTAAAAAATAAAATAAAATAAAAAATGGTAGGAAAAAGAATGACAAAATATATTAAAAGAGAAAAAGTTTAAAAAATTACTATGAAAAATTGGAATGTTAGAAGTGATTGTTTCATGAGTTACTTTTTATAACTTAAAACGTAATTCAAATTTTGACTTTTTAAAAAAATTTGTTGATATGAACATAACTCTTGATTAGTTTGACGTTACATAAGTATGAAATTTTACCCCAAATGTTTAGTATGTTTCAATATTTGAACGTGTATTGATCCGATGCTGTTTCTCAAGCATGAACCAATATCTCCAAAAGGGTGATGGTACAAAAAACTCATGCTAGATTGTTTGATAAGTCAATAATTCAATAAAGAACTAAAGAAGATAGAGAATGCTCTCAAACCTCATATTGTATTGAATAAACTTAATTCCTTGGAATAATACATAAAAGTCCTATTTGTAACTATCACAAAACCTAATTGAATTAAATTATGATCAAAGTATTTAACTAAAATACTTTAAATAACTTATTCCAAATAAAATAGGAAACAATAAATTAAAAGGGCTAATTTAAAAATAATATTATTCTATTATTTCATACTATTATACTCTTATCAATTTCTTTGTACAAGTCATTTGATGGGATACATAAACCAAGATAATGATTGTTTTAATCATTATCTTTTTCTTTTTCTTTTTTGTGATTAAAATACCCTTTCTATTGAATACTCCCAACTTTTAATTAAAACCATATTTAATATACTTATCTTGGAAATTCAAATCCCTTTTTTTAAAGTAAAAATAAAAACCAAAAAAGGAAAAAGAAAAAGAAAAAACTGAGACGTTGAATTGAATTTGCCAAAAAAGAAAAATGGCAGAACGAAAAAGAAGTTCAATTTTGGTTCCAAAAGAATCGGTTTTGAATTCAGAAGATTAACATGAAGATGACAATAATCTACATTCAAAAAGAACTTTTTCACATCCCAGACTTGAATATTGAAGCCATTAACTCTAAATCATGTTCTTATCCAAAGTGTTCTTTTGATTTGAACTCTAGGCCAGACATGGAGAATTTATAAGGTTCAAATTGAACCATTACAAAGTGTAGATGGTTTATTTCATTTAAACACAGAACCAATTCCTGATCTTAACATTAAGTCTAATCCATCAAAGTTCAGGTTGTTTAATGTTTTCTGCCTTCAATGAGATGATACCAGTGAGGAGAGAAAAGCAATCTATGAGATGCTCTAGCGGAAGAGTGTAGCTGGAAAGCTAAAAAGAGGTATAACAAATACTTTATCAGATGCATTAAATATTCATATTCGTACGATTCAAAGAATTTGAAAAAGGGGAAAAGATTCAAAAACTAACGACGTATCTCATGAAATCCAAAATTGTGGGAGGAAGAGGATTGAAATTGATGGGGCTCTTTTCAAACAGATCCCACTTCATCAAAGGACTGCTGTTGATTCACTTGCTTTTTCCTTAGGTAGAAATAGGAGTACTCTGTTCAGGGGCTTAAAATAAGGCGTGTTAAGCTCAATCTAATAAAAGCATTTTTAACAAGGAGAAAAAGAGGGCTAAGTTAAATTTTTGTTTGTCAATGACCAATAATGCAACAATTCCTAGTAATCCAACATTCTATGGCATGTACAATATTGTTAATAAAAATGGTTCTATATGTCATAGAAGACTGAGAACTATTATATGCTTTTGAATAAGGAAGCAACTTTGCGTACTTGCAAAAGCAAGAACTTCATTAGCTAGGTAATGTTCTTGGCCACTATTGCGAGACCAAGGTACAATGCTGAAGGTAATATTAGTTTCATAGGAAAAATAGGAGTGTTTCCCTTAGTCATACAATAGCCTACAAAAAGGTCAAATGTAAATAGGCTTGCACAAACTGTGGAAACAAAACCAATAGCTGCTATCACAAGAGATGCGATAAGATCAGTCCTAATCAATAATGTTTTACTGCAATTATAGAGAAATGGCAAGAGAAAAGTTAGGGTCAACAATATACATTCAACAGTATAATGCAAGGATCGATATTGCTTAGAATGATCCTGAGTTTCTCCAAGCCACTATGCAAATTGGGCTTGATATTCGTTTATTTTGTCAGCCTCCAAACTCTCCTGACCTTAATATTTTAGATCTTGGTTCCTTCCAATCCATTCAATCCTGGCAGCAGAAACGTCCAACAAAAACCGTCGGTGAGTTAGTAAGTACTGTTCAGAATTGTTTTGATGATTTTGGCACGGATAGGTCTGACTGTATCTTTGTAACATTGCAATCTTTTATGATCAAGATTATGAAGGTATTTGGCTCTAACGAGTACAAATTCCCCATTTAAAGAAAGTTCAATTGACAAGGGAAGAAAAACTTCCTTCCCAAATATCTTGTGATCTTGTACTTGTTCAATCAGAGATGGCCTATTTGGGATTGATAGGTGTCTTGTACGTTCTACTCATTTTGATGTTTATTTATGGTTGTTTCTTCATAGGTTATTAGTTTGGTTTTCATTTCCATATTTGTTTCAATTTTGGTATGGCAGCTTATATAAGTCTGGAAGCAAATTTAGTTCCCGTGGAACAATCTAGTAGTGCACCTCATACGAACCTTTAATTAAATCCTGATAATTTAACACAATTGTGAATCTGTCCGGAAGAATTTGAAAGTATATTAGTTGGTGCAAACCGTACAAAGGATCTTGCAGTATTGAGTTTTGTTGTTGTTCTCTTGATCAACACCTTATCTCTCTTTTTTTTGGTGGGATATCCAAGAGAGTTTATGATTTTGTTCTGGCCTGGTGTTTCCAAGTCCACCTGGAGAATGTGAAATGGATAAAGGTCATCCTTGGAGTCCCCAGTTTTGTTCTTTTTCAGATTTAAGTTATGGAGGCAGGTCTAGAGATAGTATATATATCATTAAATATCTATTTTGTGAAGATAGTGCAACAAGTTATGAAATAAGATCAAAGTGATTGTTTTTAGCACCTTCTGGTCTTTTCATTTGGCTTGATTTTATTTATTTTACTCTTTTGCTGTGCACTTGTGGAAATTGTAGAGTAAATTGTGTCAGATTTATCTCTTATGCTTTCAATATTAGCAACCCATATGCACAATGCCTTTAGATTATCCAGTAGAAGTTAATGTTGCCTCATTTGTTCATTCAAAGATTGGTATGACGACCTTATTCTATGCTTTGGTCCATAGTGAAAATGCTATTCCTCCTTTCTCAGCTTCTAGTCAAAGAATAAAAGTAATCCAGGAGGTTCAAATTCAATAGATGTATTAATTGGGAACTGGGGTGGTTTCCTCTATTGGATTCGAAAAGTAATTTAATTGGGAACTGGGGGTGTTTTCCATCAATTTCGTCACAAAAAGAAGAAATAAGTAGTTAAAAGAGGGCATTCTTCTTAATAGGAGGCTATCATCATCCACTTAGCATTAGTGGAGAAGGGTATCAATACAACAGCTATATGTACTATGATGATAAAATGATACCATGCAAAATCGATGCCTATAACTTCTATATGACTTCCATGTCAATTTTATAATGGCAATAAGATACTTCCATTGTCAAAATCAAAAGTTGAACAGCAGCAGCAAGCAAACGAGTGCATGCTACTCAGAGTAAAGCTTTTCACCGACCAAATTTTCATCGCCTGACTCGATCTTTCGGGAAACCCATTTCAACAAGTTTCTTCACTTGTAAAATCAAGCAGTTCCAGCAAGCAAACGACTAAGGCACTCCTGACTCGATCTTTCGGGAAACCCATTTCAACAAGTTTCTTCACTTGTAAAATCAAGCAGTTCCATGACACGAGAAACTAAAAGGACCCTTCACAAAAATTCATATGATATATTCAAGGTATTATCACTAAAAGAAGAAATTGAATATCAAAATAGATCAACATGCACCTACGGCCTACCTTCTCCTCAACACCAATGTTTTTGGCAAAAGCCTCTGTCCAGTACTTAGTAGTACTCATGAATGGCTAATAGTCTTCAGCTTGCTTAACCCTCTTAGATATTTTCTTTCATTGGCGTATCCTTAAGATCATGAAGCTCCAGAACACTTTCCATTAAAGTCTCGTTGATATCAGCTAACAACCCATCCTCCTTGTTACTGGTTACATGGGGCAAGTCCATGCTCGTTTGTCATATACCCTGCATTCAGTTGAAGGAATTAAATTAATAAGGAAACTTAAACAAAATCAATACTATATTATCTAGAAAATGAAATTCCTAAATGATTGTGTGAAAATAATATTTATGGGGGAGATGCCGACTGACCGATCTCTTAGTTGATGGCTCAACAACATGAATTGGTTAACCCTTGAGGAACCAAAATATCAAAACACAGAAAATTATTTGTGGTCAAATTATTTCAAAAGAGACAACTTCATTGGATGTATTAACCCAATCTTTTTCTCTAGGGTCAATCATTTTATTTTAAAACTTTAATTTATACTTATTTAAAAATAAAAAATAAATCATTATTATTATTGCATAATTTATAAATTCAATGCTCACCTTTCCAATTTAAGTAACTTACTTCAAAGGTGTTGTGTCGGCTATGATCTCCTATTATATATTCATATGCTACTTTATGTTACATCAATAAAAATTTAACACATGTATTTAAAAGATCAAGTATTCCTAAGATTTAGTTTATCTTTTTAGTATATAAAATATATCAAAAACAATAATTAAAGATGACATGCAAGATTTTTATTAATATTTTATTAATAAAATAAGTACCTAATCTTTGATCAGTTTTACACTTTGGTCCTTGACCTTTTTTATTTGTCTTTTTTGGCTGTGTTAGTCGTCAAGCAAATTATCATTGAATAATTTGATCTTTCTAATTGTATTTTTCAAAAACACCAAGTCAACAACCACCTGACCAAATTAATAGGGACAAATTCAATACTATGCCAAACAAATATTAAATGAAATTATGTTAAGCTAAATTTCGATTTCTGACTCACTAAGAAATGGATTTAGTTAGGCCAGAAATATGAATTTTACTCAGCAAAATTTCAATGTATTCTCTTTTTTTACAAATTGAATAGTGTAGCAGTGAATTTGCCCTTGTTAATTTGGTTAAGAGGTTGTTGACTAAACTTTCCAATGGTTTGTTTTAAAGAATAGGGTTCGAAGGATCAAGTTATCCAATAATAATTCGTTCGAGGATCAACATAACCAAAGAAATAGGTTAATGATCAAGACGTAAAACTGACCAAAGGTTAGGTACTTAAATATCTAATTACTCTTTATTAGTATAATAGAAAGTGATATACAAAATGTATAACAGGAGATCAGGAACCTTGTTGTCCGTTACATAAAAAATTCTTAACTATTTGATTATTTATTTTATATATATATATATATATATATAATCCTTAGATTTTTTTTTTTCCTTATACACACATAATATAAAAGTGTGTGTACATAATATTACACAAATAAGGAAACAAGGAGAATGAGGATACATAATACAAAGATACTTAAAAATAAGTATATAACACATGGGGCTCCCAACAGACACCTTTCGAAAGGGTGCATCATTGGAGAGCCCCTACTCTTAAAAATTTGTTAAGTGTTGGTACCTAAATATACACCTCAAAAAGTGAAGAGTCTTTTGAAGCACCTCTCTCTAATGAGGAAGAATGCTTCCTTATTTTCTCTTTTCTCTTTGCATCCTTCGTAAGCATCCATTGGAGATGCTTTATGATGATGAACTCTGATTTAGACACTTTTAGAAAAGAGAATGATTGGAGAATGGGTATGCAACATACAAAGAGGCTTTATATTATAGAAAAAACTAAATATTTGAAGAGTATTTATTTATAAGTTTACCTTGCGGGGCTTTCTCTTTAAATTAAATTTAGTGATATATTTAAGAGTATTTAATAATAATACTTAAAAAAAAATTTAAAATTATATCATGAACTTGATTAATTTTTCATTTATTAAATTAAAAATATTTAAGAATTGGTATAGTAACTGACATGTTAATTATTTTTTAGCAATTACATTCTAATATATATTTCTTAATGATGAATTTCTCAATTGTGTTATTATTATTAATAAATCATAGTTCAAAATTTATTAATAAAAACAGTTAATAATTATCATGATTCCGTTAATTGAATTGGATGAGTTTTAAAATTCTATGAACTAACATTAATTTAATTAACTAAATATTTATTAGATAAAAAATATTAAAAAAATAATATTTTCAATGTATATAAATACAAAATAATTATTTTAAAAAATAATTTTGAATAATAAAAAAATTTTACATAAATATATATATTTTAAGATAGATATATTAATTTTTAAGGGTGATGAATAAAATGAGATAATGCTTTTTTTAAAAAAGTATATTTTTAAAATTTTAATGTTAATACAAAAATTATTAAAGCAAGATAGTAAACTAGCCACCTAAGCAGACAACTAAGCTATTTTTGTACATGTGACTTCCTAAAATATTGAGGTGTGGATGATTTAATTAAAAATCTTAATATTAATTTTTGTTAGTCCTAATATTAAGTAATACTAGGACAAAAACTAGTTGAATATGCAGGAAGTCTTTAACAATCCTTGTATAAAGTATAGAATAATGAAGTTAAAAATAAAAATATAATTTAATGTGTTACCCATTATCCATTCAAATGAATAATTTTTTTAAAATTAAAAAATGAAAAAAAGTCTTGTAATTTTAATTACTTTTTCCTTAAAAAATCAATTAATTAAATTCATATTAGTAATGATTTTTGTTTTTTTAAATATCATCATGACTTACTATAGATATTTTAAAATTATATTTATGTCAAATCTTATTTTTGTATCAAATTATATTATATTATTTTAAAATATTATTTAACCATATGTTAACACGGTTCTATTTGCTTAAATAAGATGAATGAAGCTCTTTCTTTTTTAAAATGGTTTTTTTTTTTTTTTTGCATTAAGAAATATTTTATCACTTTTGATTTTTTTCTTCAGTTTATAATAAAACTAAAAATAAAAATGTACTAAAAAAATATTCAACGTGTCTTGTGCCATCCGTTCAATATAAAATATATGGATAAAGATATGAATATTCTTTTTCCTTCAACTTTCCATAAGTAATAATGGAAATGATGGTGATTTTTTTTTTTCTTCCATATTCATATGGAGACAATTATATGTGTATATTATATAATTTATTTTTTTTAGTAATTAAAAAGTAAATATAGATATTTAATTTTGATAGAAAAATGTTTTTTAAACCTGAAATATTTATATTAGAGCTCTAATTTATATGCATTTTCTATAAAAAAAAAACTTCCATTCATTATTTTTCCAAAAAGTATATTATTAGCTAATTAATTAAGTTTAGTTTGTTTGTTTTTTTTTTTTTCCTTTTGTAATAATTGAGGTGGGCACTTAGCACTCATCTAAAATATTTATAGTTTCTTTTCGAAAAAACTAACTTTGTAAAACCTAATGAAAAGGAAAAAAGAATATTATTTATAAAAATAAATGGATAAAAATATAAAAAGTCTTTTTGAAAAATTATTTTGGATGATTTAACACTTGACAGCTATCTTTCTTTTAATATAGTATGGATAGATAGCTAAGAGTAATAATAGGAAGGAAGTGGAGGAGTCAAGAGAAGAGGTTTAACCATTTTTTCAATTTGATCATTAAACTTAAAAGTTGTTCAATTTAACCATTAAACTTTATAAGATTGAGAACTTAACCACGTCATGGTGGTCCGAACGAATGTGAGTGGCAAGTGAAATCACTTCCCGTTCATAATCACATGTTGGATTGCCACATCATCACCCTTAAAATTAAAATTTTTTTCCTTAATTGAAAAAAAAAAAAAAGGGAACCGTAACCGTCGGCATTCGATCGAAATCTTGAAGCCCTTCTTCGCAAGTAAGAATTTCTTTGAAATCTTTTTATCAAAGGCATGGAGCTTATCATCTTCTAATTTAACCCAACATCAACAATATTTTACAGAGAACAACAATTTGTTTCTGTGGGGTGAGAGATGGAGAGTCCGAGAGTGGATGTTAGTTTTTGTTAATAGGCGACGGAGTGAGACCCAATGAGTATCTCAGTGCTACTATTACTACTAAAATGGAGAAATAGGTAACGATACTTGCGATGGAGCGGGAATGATGTTTTCCAACCAAAACATCGTGGAGCCGCAGAGGCATTGGAGTCACTTCTCCATAATAACAATTTTGAAAACCAATCTTCAACTCTTTTGTTCAACGTCATGAGTACACCCAAACCAACGGTTATCAACTCTATCTCATTCAGTCCGACCGATAATAATCAGTAAAATAAAAAATAAAAACAATAGTCAATCTCTTTTCCCCATCGCACTGAAAATTATCCAGAAAAGAAAATAATTAGAAAGCAACCTCAATTTTTTCTGGACTTATGGATTCGAACATGGGGAAGAAAAAGCCTACCTAGATTTATCGAGATTTAATTGGAAGTTAAAATGGCAGTGGAAGTTGTCAATGTCGATAACCACAACTCTTCCTCCAGGCTTATCTTTAGCAAGAATAGTTTGTTATTTGCTTCTGGAAAGATGATGGTCGCCTTTCATTTTTTTTATTTTAAATTTTGCCACATCAGACTTAGTTCTTTTTATTTGGCACCACGATAGCTTAATATTACATGTGGAATGCCCCATTGGCATAAATTTTCTTCAATCATTCTAATTAGTGGCGCATTCATTTCACATTAGTCCGTACCACCATGGGGTGGTTTAAGTGTTCAATCATTCAAAGTTCAATGACCAGATTGATGAAATTTTAAGTTCGATGGTAAAATTGAATAAAACGAACAATTTTAGTAACTACATTAGTAGTTTAGCCAATTTTAATCTAACAGCTCATTTAATGGCCTTAGTTAACAAATCACACTAATTAATGATATAATATTTTTCATTAAGATTGTACTTGTGCATATATTTTCTAAATCAAAAATACTATATGAGAGATTTATATTTGAGTATTTGTGATTTATTATTATTATTATATTCAATTATTTTATTAAGCGTCAAGAAAATATGTAATTTCAAGTTTTTAATGATGAGGTTATATATTAGTAATTGATAAAATCAATTAATTTATAATTAAATAACTGAAGTATAATACTCAATATGTATTCTATTTATTTGGACTAAAAAGTTCTTCGCCAATCTATTTGTAGAGATTAAGTCGAATTAAGTAATAAAGATTACTTAATAAGAATATAAATGAAGAGATTAAGTGTATGGTAATTGTGATGTGGTTCTTATTGAGAAGGTATTAATCCTTCACTATTTATTAGGTAGTCATGAAATGTTACTAGACATCACTCATGACTTATGGAAGATTAAATATACTTGGAAAAAATATTCAAGTTAGAAAGTTCTACTAAATATTGAATTGTTAATATTAATTTCCATTACTAATAAATAATGAATCTAAAAAGTTGTACATAATCGAATCAAAACTTACAATGACTTTAGGCTTTTTATTTGATCGAAAAAGGATATTAATATACTCCAAAGCCCACATTAAGTGATTGGACTATGAATTTGGGTGAATTAATTTAATTAACTAATCCTTCAAAAATTAGTTTTGGACTTTTTCATAAAATGAATAAGAAAAGGCCTAACTAATGGGTTTAGTCCATTAGGATTAAGTCTTGAAGGGCTTATAAATATCACTTTATAAGAAACCCTAGTTGCACTTGTTGATACAAAGAACAATCATTTTTCTTCTTTGTGAGTAGGAACACATCGGAGTGGTTGTGGAGATTCATGTGGACAATCTAGATGCTCTATGTCTGGGGAGCTCATTTGATAGTAGATTTACATGTAAAAGATATTTATCATATTTTAATGCCTAGATATAGAAAACAATTACAAATATGATCAATCTAATACGATCATTCATTATTATTGTTTTTGTTACGCAATTCTAACAACTAGTGCTATGGACGAGAGGTAGAGGGGAGAGAGACAACAGAGACGAGAAGGTTTTTCACAGTTCTTGGCATATCTCTTGACTCTACCTAAGCAATTCTTGGTGTCTCTTGTCTATGGGTGTCTCTTGACTCTTGTCTCTTTACCTTCTAAGGTTGCACTTGATTGATTTCCTTCATATTTATTACACTTTAATAGCAACAACATAGTTTGTTATGCTATCAAGTACTTTGGGCAACCGATCAATTTGAGGACAATCCAATGAGTGGAGCGGTAAATATAGAGATCAAATGTTTCAAGTTTGAAATCTTGTAAACTGCTTTTTGAATTGAGTCGGCCAAATAGGACTTGCTTAGGCTAATTTGCTTCTTTGTAATCCTTTATCTGATATATTCAGGAGAGGTGATTCATCGAGAGCACATCATCATATAACTCTTGCAGATTTTCACGTTTATCCAAATACTCCGAGTAACAGGATGGGGTACGAGCTAACGCCAATTCAATGTCCGAGGAATAGAGGAGAAATGCTAACAACGAGCAACAAATAAGATACCATGATTAATATGACATAATGACATCATATAAAGGGAAAGGGAAAGGGAATAGTAACTCAAACATTCAATTTAAGAAAGTGATGATGTTAGGGTGCATTTAGACAAGATTTTAAAGAGATATATATATATACGGGATTGCTATAAAACGCAACTGGTGGAGCGCAATTGGAGCGCAATAGCCGCTGCCAAATAAGTGGGCCTGAAGGATACATCCACTTATTTCGCAGCCAAAACGATGCCGTTTTGGCTGTTGCGCTCCGTCAGTTGCGTTTTATAGCATTCCCGTATATATATATTTTTATATAAATATATATATATATATATATATATTTCGGTTTTTTGCTAAAGCGCTCCTTAATGAGCGCTCCAACCGTTACCGTAACGGAATTTTTGCTATAGTGCTCCTGCAGCCAACCAAGCGGAGCAAAAATTCTGTTACGGTAACGGTTGGAGCGCACATTAAGGCGCGCTCCGGAGCGCACCTTAACAAATCCGATATATATATATATATATATATATATATATATATATATATATTTAAAAATACCACCTCTAATGGCTGGGGTTTGACAATCCCCTACATCTTTATCAGAGGAGACAAAATAGTCTTCTCTACAAGAAGGTGGAGACAAATCCACTTACAAACTAAAACAAACCAATAGTTATCTACTTATTCTAATAGAAGGGATATTCTTTTTTATTTTTTTATTTTTTTATTCTGCAAAAGCCTCTTTTGATGCTTGGAGGTTTGGCAAACCCTTACTTATTTTTTTAATATAAAATAATTAAAACATAAAGGGAGACATAATGAGCCTTATCCGTAAGATAGGGGGAAACAAATCCACTTTTACAAAAATGCAAATAGACTCAATGAAATGCAATTACAAGATTAAAACTTTCTAATAATGGGCAACTTGAGCCTATCTAGGTTACAAAGTCCTAAAAAATGTAATGGAAGTAAATTAATTTGATTGAAATAGATCCAATGCAAACCATCACAAGCATCATTTGCAAGATAATTGACAACTTGATTTCCTTTACTATAAATGTGGACAAGTTGAAAATACTGACAGTCATCAATTCTTAAATTTTCTTAACCTTTCTAAAAAACCTTCAAGAAACCAAGGAAATCCCATTCACCATAATTACCACAACTTTAGAATCCATTTGGATAATTACCTGTTTCCAATTTTCCATCAGACAATATCTCATTCCCTTCAAAACAGCTGCCATCTCAGTTTCCACATTTGTCCACTCTCCCAAATAGACCGAAATGCCTCTCAAAAAAAACCCATTGCCTTTCGAATTATTCCCCCTGATGCCGCTAAGCCAGGATTGCCTCTCGCCGCCCCATCAACATTTAAGACAATTGCTCCAGCATATTGTTCTGAAAAACCCATTGCCGTTCCGAATTATTCCTCCTGCTGCCGCTAAGCCAGGATTGCCTCTTGCTGCTCCATCAACATTTAGGACGGGTGCTCCAGCATATTGTTCCTGCCACCAGAAGACAGCAACCAATCTTCTTCTCTTATGAACTACTGGAAGTTTAAAATATCAATCAAAAGCAGGATCTGGAAATGCACTTCTCATGGTATGCAATTTTTGAGTAATTGCCTTCATGATTTTTCCACTCGAACTAAAGCTTCCTTCAAAGACAAAGCCGCAACGTTCCACCAAATTTCCCCACAAATTAAAGTAGACATTATACCAATTTCTCCAAAATGAAACCATGAACCAATGTCATCAATCCGCAAGTTAAATTCAAATTGCCTTGATAATTAGTCCCAAACCTCTTTAGCAATGCAACATTCTTCAAACAAATGAGTGAAATGTTCCACATTTTCCAAACAATGGAAACGAGAAACCATATGGAAACCCATTTTCCTTAAGCTACTGTCCGAAGGCAACTAACCATGAAGCATTCTCCAAACAAATATAGACCCGGAAAAAGGAATTGATCGATGCCAAAATTGAATTGCGGCTGTGCTCAAACCCTCATCTTCCTGAAATTTAATACAAGAGGAGATGGGAAATTTACCTGAGGCGGATAACTTCCATTCTAAAACGTTAGAATCACCCTCTGGAATTGGAAAATCATTAATTTCTCTCAAAACTGAATTCAAAGGAACCCAATTTTCTAAGGCCTCCTGATACCAATTCCCATTCAGAACAAAATAAGAAATCTTAGCAGAATTGTAATTTGTCATCTCCAACCTATCTGCTAATTTTCCAAATAATAACCAATCCTCATACGAGAAAGAAACCTCTCCATTTGCAGCAAGCATAGAAATGTGGGTTTCCGCCTCTGTTGCAGCTCTCTTTAAACGCCTCCATGCTCTAGATCCCCCTTGAGCCATTAAATTCCCTAATTGGAAATTATATTTCGTTCTCATATGTCTAACCCATGATGAGCCTTCAGCAAGGGAATGCCACCATATGTTGTCAGGATAGGCTGTCAGAAATATCTATAATGAATGAATGTTCAAGCCCCCAACCTCGAACGGTTTACAAATGGTTTTCCAAGAACACCAACTCCTTCTAGCTCCTTCCTCCGAGTGACCATAGAAAAATCGAGCAAAATATTTTTCCACTTATTTGATAATCTGATTAGGAGGATTACATGCTGCCAACATACATGTGACGGTGGAAGCAACGACATGTCTTCTAAGGATAGCCCTGACACCAGTTGAGAGAAATTTCTTTTGCCATCCTGCAATCCTTGAATTAACATTCTCCATTAAACTTTGGAAATAGTTGATCTTCGATCTTCCAACAAAAATAGGGCAAATTAAGTAAATTATAGGCATGTGTTTAATGGAACAAGATTTTAAGCCCTATGTTCTTATAATTGACGAACTTGGAATGAGCTGAAATTTGGTGGACTGCTTGGAAACGGTCTACTGATTTATATGGTTTGGAGTCATTTAGATGGTTTTTCAGACCTTTTAAGTTTTTAGGCAGTTTTTTGTTATTTTAATGGCATTTTCTGAATTTTGCATTTTCTATTGTTATTAGGATTAGGGTTAACACCTATATAAGTTATTTTAGAGTCTCGTGATAAGAGAACTATTCTTATTTTTATTTTGATAATCATATCTAGCGAACACTTTGTTCCTCTATCGAATTCTAATTCTTGTGTAGCCAACTTTCTCTTGCGTTTCGACATCAATACGTATTAGAGAGCAGGATGCTTGGATCAATGGCTGAACGGAATCATGTTGGTCATGGACGGCGGGCTCATCTTGGCCGGGGGCGTGGAGTCATTCCTGAAGCAAATGAAGAATAGTGTCTAGGGAACCTACGAGGTGTAGAAATTGAAGAACAGAGAAGGCGAATCTAGGATTGGAGTGACAACTTGCGGAGGGGAGATTAGACGTTCAATCCAAAGAAGAAGCGGAATCTGAAGATCCATTTGATGATGAAGAGGAGGACGTCAACCCTTATGAGGTTCCAAACGAGGGACGGAAAAGAGGAGTATGACCTGGAAATCAGCCCTTATCTCATAATTTCGAGATGAAGATAGAGATTCTTGAGTTTCGAGGTAAAGCTCATCCTGATGAGTTTATTGACTGGTTACATATAGTAAAGAGGGTCTTTGATATCAAGGATCTGATTAAAGAACAGAAACTTAAGTTAGTGGCTATTAAGCAATGAAAACATGCCTCGATATGGTGGGAGCATATGAAAAAACAGCGTGCTGGAGAAAGGAAATCAAAAGTGAATCACTGGGAAAGATGAAGAAATTGTTGCAGAAAAATTTTTTACCCTCTCATTATAGGCAGGAGGCATTTATTGAGTATCACTTTGTTAACCAGCAAGATTTAATAGCTGAGCAGTACATCAAGGAATTTGATCGACTGCAGATACGTTGTGATATAGCTGAGGAAGACGAGCAAACAATTGCTCAATATTTGGCGGGCTTGTGATATGAAATTTCTCTGATGTTGTCCAATTACAGCAATATTGGACCTATGAGGATGTGTGCAGACTAGCCTTGAAGGTGGAAGGTCAGTGTAAAAGGAAAGACAATAGTTCCAAATTACAGAACCAATGGTCAGGCAAAGAATCCAGAGGAAAATCCAATTTGACAGCAGCTGCAGTTAAGGGTGCAAGTTCCAACCTACATCCAAGGAGGGGCAGAGTAGTGCTGGAACTACCAAAGGAGGAGCTACAGGCAAGTGATGTTTCAAGTGTCAACGACTCGGACATTTCGCTGGTGATTGTCCGAATTGACAGTTTGTGATGCTTGTTGAAGAGCCTATCTATGATGAATATGAAGGCGAACAAAAAGATGCGGATGCAGTGGTAGAACGAGAAGAGGTTATCTATGCTGATTCTAGTGAGTCCCTAGTCGTTAGAAAAATTTTAAATGTTGTTGTGGCGGCTACGAATTGTGGCGGCTATGAATCGTGGCTTAAGCATAGTATTTTTCATACTAAGTGCACTAGTGGAGGAAATGTATGCAGCATGATAATAGATGGAGGGAGCTGCGAGAATGTGGTGTCCACTATCACGGTGGAGAAATTGGGGCTTAAAATGGAATATCATCCTCAACCATAAAAACTGTCGTGGTTTAGGAAAGGGAACGAGGTGAAGGTGTGCAAGAGGTGTCTTGTGCAATTTACGATTGGAAAAAAATATACTGATGAGGTGTGGTGCGATGTGGTTCCCATGGATGCCTGTCATATCCTCTTAGGGAGGCCATGGCAATTTGATAGAAAGACACAGCATGATGGCTTCAGAAATACCTACACCTTCAACAACGATGACCAGACCATTACTATAGGTCCTTCAAATATGAGAAAGGAGGTGAAGAATAATATGTTGTCTAAATCAGAATTTCAGGAAAAGGCACTGAACATGCTTGAGGTTTTTGCTATTGTGGTAATGGAGCAAAATTCTGATAGTCCTGAAGTTCCTACACAAGTTGTGCCTTGGTTGAGGAGTTTGCTAATGTTGTACCAGAAGATATGCCACCTGGGTTATCGCACATGAGAGACATTCAACATTGTATTGACTTCATTCCAGGAGCTGTTATCCCTCATAAAGCAACTTACAAAATGAGTCCTAAGGAACATAAGAAGTTGCAGAGGTAGGTGCAGGAGCTATTAGCCAAAGGCGCAGTCCGAGAGAGCATAAGTCCCTATGCAGTGCTGGCCTTGTTGGTTCCTAAGAAAGATGGATCTTATAGGAAGTGCATAGGTAGTAGAGCTATCATCAAAATCACGATCAAGTTTTGTTTCCCTATCACACGATTTGATGATTTGGTTGATTAGTTACATGGAGTGACTATCTTTTCGAAGATAGATTTGAGGAGCGGTTATCATTAGATTAGAATGCGACCTGGAGATGGATGGAAGACGACATTTAAGACTAGAGATGGTCTGTATGAGTGGATGGTGATGCCCTATAGGTTGTCTAACTCTTCGAAGCACTTTTATGAGGCTGATGAATCAGTTTTTCGTCCTTTTATTAGCCAATTTATTGTTGTTTATTTTGATGATATTTTGATTTTTACGGCTTCGATTAAGCAACACTTGCAGCACCTGAAAAGAGTATTTGAGGCATTTAGGGAGAAGAAATTGCATGCCAACACCAAGAAGTGTCACTTTTTGGGTTATATTGTGTTGAGGGATGGTATTTAGATGGATCCAGTTAAGATCAAGGCCATTACGAATTGGGAGGCTCCGAAGAATATTCATGGGGTATGCGGTTTTCATGGTCTAGAGTCCTTTTTTAACGGAGGTTTATTAGAGATTTCAGTATTATTATTGCACCTCTTACGGATTGTCTGAAGCGAAGCAGATTTGCGTGGATGAAAGAGGCAAATACTGTGTTTCAATTGTTGAAGAAGAAGGTGACTAAAGGCCCAGTTTCAGTACTTCCAGATTTTAGTGAGGTTTTTTTAGGTCCATTAATGCCTCAAGCATTGGCATTGGGGGTGTCTTGAGCCAGAAAAATAAACCTGTGGCATTCTATAGTGAGAAGTTAAATGAAGCGAAGAAAATATATTCGACTTATGACAAGGAGTTTTATGCCATAGTGAGAAGCATGGAGCATTAGAGGCATTGCCTTATCTTGGAAGACTTTGTTCTATATTCTAATCATGAGGCTTTGAAGTACATTAATGAGCAGCATAAGCAAAAAGCTAGGCATGCAAAGTAGGTGGAGTTTCTTCAGGCTTTTACTTTTGCCATTAAACATACGGTGGGAACGTTGAATAAGGTAGCAGATGTTTGGAGCAGAAGACATTCACTGCTATTGACAATGCAAGTGAGAGTTTTGGTCTTTGATTCTTTTAAGGATTCGTATGTTGATGATCCTTACTTTGGGAGTATTTGGAGGAAGTGTGAAATAGGGCCCTTTCAGCAGTTCATGATTGTGGAGGGTTATCTTTTTAAAGATAACAGGTTATGTATTCCTCAGGGTTCTTTGAGGGAATCAATTATTACTAAAAGTCATGCAGGAGGTCTAGCTGGGCACTTTGGAGTGGATAAGATGATGGCCTTGCTATGTGAGCACTTTTCTTGGCCGCAAATGGAGTGTGATGTGACTCAATTTGTAGAGAGGTATAGAATTTGTTATGTAGCGAAAACCAAATGTACTAATGCTGGGTTATGTATACCTCTACCTATTCCCGATGCTCCATGGGAGGATATCACCCTTGATTTTGTCTTGGGGTTACCAAGAACAGAACGGAACAAAGATTCCATAATGGTGGTTATCGACAAATTTTCGAAGATTGCTCACTTAATTCCCTGTAACAAGACCTTTCATGCTTCATAGGTTGCTCGATTATTTTTGCAGGAAATTGTCAAGCTACATGGAGTTCCCAAGTCCATAACCTCAAATCGTGATGTGAAGTTTGTGAGTCACTTTTGGCACACTCTTTGGAGGCCCATGAGAACTAGATTGCAGTTTAATTCCTCTCACTATCCCAAACTAATGGGTGAACAAAAGTTGTCAACTGAAGCTTAGGGAACTTGCTGCGAAGTTTGGTTGGAGATAGCCTACAGTAATGGGACTTGGTGTTCCCTTAGGCAGAATTTTCCTACAACAGATCTCAGAACCGAACTATAGCCAAGAGTCCTTTTGAGATAGTCTATCGAAGTAATCCAATTAGTCCTCTAAATCTCACACTGTTGCTAGTTCACAAGTAGTTCAGTTGAGACATAGATGAGCATGCTATGCAGATTAAAGAGCTACATTCACAAGTTCATAACCAGACCATTAAACAGAACATGAAGTACAAGCAACGAGCGAATAGGCACAAGAAAAGAGTCATTTTCAAAAAGGGTGATCTAGTGTGGATTCATCTTAGAAAAGAGTGTTTTCCAACTAGCAGGTTTGGCAAGTTGCAACCTAGACTTGATGGACCATTTAGAGTTCTTGAACGAATTAATGATAATGCTTATAAGAACGAGCTACTGGGTGAGTACAATGTATCCGAAACTTTTAATGTTGCAGATTTGTCACCTTACCATGCAAATGAGGATTAGCCTGAGGAGATTGAAATCAATAAAGACGAAGTAAATTCGAGGACAAGTTCGAATGGGCACAGGAAAAGAGTTGTTTTTAAAAAGGGTGATCTAGTGTGGATTCATCTAAAAAAAGAATGTTTTCTAGCTAGCAGGTTTGGCAACTTGCAACATAGAATTGATTGACCATTTAGAGTTCTTGAGCGAATTAATGAACATGCTTATAAGAACAACCTGCCGAGTGAGTGCAATGTATCCAGAACTTTTAATGTAGCAGATTTGTCACCTTACCATGCAAATGAGAAAGAACCTCGGGAGATTGAAATCAATAAAGAAGATGCTGATTTGAGGGCGAATCTTTTCCTAGCTTTGGAGGATGATGCACTTATAATTGATGAACTTGGAATGGGCTGAAATTTTGTAGGTTGCTTGAAAACGGTCTGCTGATTTAGATGGTTCGGGGTCGTTTAGATGGTTTTTTAAACCTTTTCAGTTTTTAGGCAATTTTTTGTTATTTTAATGGCATTTTCGTAATTTTGCATTTCTTATTGCTATTAGATTTAAGGTTAACACCCTTTGCATTTCCTATCAGGTTTAGGGTTAACCCTATGTAAGTTATTTTAGGGTCTAGTTATAAGGGAACTATTCTTATTTTTTATTTTGATAGTCGTATCGAGAGAACGTTTTATTCTTCTATAGAATTCAAATTCCTATTTAGCCAGTTTCTATTGCATTTCGGCATCAAAGCCCTTCACCAATTTCTTCCTCCCCTCGGTGGAAGATTTAGGTAGATAAAGAGAGCTTTCAATATAGTTGATTAGCTGGCTCCAACAACTTTGATAAAATTCAAAAAATTGCATCAAATTAGTCAAAGGCTTCTTTAATCCTCTTGTAAAGATCATCACATGATCCGCATAACTTAAGTGAGAAATGGGATATCCATGCCTTTCAGAAACAAAATCTCCCATTGATGCCTCAATCAACATGCTATTTAATCCTTATGACAAAACCTCCATTGCCAGAATAAAGAGAGAAGGGGGTCTCCTTGTCTTACACCTCGACTCAAGGGAAAAATCCACAAGGCTTTCTATTTACTGTGACAGAGAAGTAACTGAAGCTCATGAGATTTTGAACTAGATTGATAAAATGTGATTGGAAGCCAAATTTACGCAAAACAGCAAAGAGGAAATTCCAAGAAATTTGGTCAAAAGCCTTAAACATACCAAGTTTCATAATCATGTTGCCTCGTCTGCAGGCCTTATTAAGTGATTGTACGAATTCAGATGTTAATAAAATATTGTCTGTGATATGTCGACCTTCGATAAAACTCCCTTGATTTTCAGAAATTAACTTCGGCAAAAACAATGATAATCTAGAAGACATCACCTTACCAATTATCTTCGATGAGAAATTTCAAAGACTAATTGGCCTGAATTCCACAAAAGAAGGATTTGAGACTTTCGGCATTAGAACAGTTTGTGTTGCCGAAATATGTCCTGGAAAATGAACTCCAGTCCAAAAATCTTGTATAGGTTGTACTACACCATCACCATTAAGGTACCAAAAAAATCTTGATAAAAAGTTCCAGGAAAGCCATCTGTACCCGGAGAGCTATCTCTATCCAAGGAGAAGACTGCTTCTTTAACTTCATCAGAAGAGGGAAGAGCTGCGAGTCTTCTATTGTCTGCTACTGTCAAGAATGATGGAATGTCCTTCGTAAAAACAGATGGATCAGGTATGCACCTCGGCTCTGCAGTCTTTATGAGCAAAATTGCACTGCTTTATTCTCAATTTCCGTCTCATCAACCAGCCAATCTCCCTGTGAATTTTTGATTCTATTGATCTGCATTTTGGAATTTTGAGTGCTCCAAGATTTAGAAAAATAGGAAGCATTGCCTTCACCATCTTTTAGCCATTTGATTCTACCTTTTTGTTTCCAATAGAGAAATTCATTCCTCTTATGAAAAGCCAAATCCGCCTGTGCTTTATGAAATTCTCCCTGTGTGCCTCTGTTGGATTATATCTGTAGATAGTTTCCTTTCCTTCACAATACATCTCTGAATTTTTGATATTCGTTTGGACATTCCCAAAAGCGGATTTGTTCCAATGGAGTAACATGCCTTCAATCGGTTCAATTTCAAGACCAGCTTCTGCAAGTCATTTCCATCCACTTGTACCATCCACGATTCCTCCATCACTTTATTAAAATGAGAATGTCTACTCCACATGTTTTGATACCGGAAAACCCTAACCAAAGAAGAAACAGCACCCTTGAAAGTGATTAAAAGAGGTGAATGATCCCAAGAGAATCTTTGAAGGTACTCCACCTGAGTTGAATAAAAATAAGGGGTGGCAGCATGAGTATCAATTAAATGAATATTTATTTAATTTGTAGTTAAACAATTACTCATTTAATTAATATTAATCTAAATGAATAATCATTTATAAATCATCAAAATTAATGAATACATAAGTGAGTAATTGTGAGTAATCATTTAACTTTAAATTTCAATATTCATTTTGTTTTATATTTTTAGCTTGATACTAAGTCATTATAT
>JAOXNR010018902.1:0-5000 GCA_028571225.1 Parsonsia alboflavescens
TATAAAAATGGAAAAAATTAAGATGAAATATTAAAAATTAGAAGAAAAATTAAAATTAAAATTAAAAGAATTTAAAA
This sequence comes from Parsonsia alboflavescens, assembly GCA_028571225.1. NCBI lineage: Eukaryota > Viridiplantae > Streptophyta > Magnoliopsida > Gentianales > Apocynaceae > Parsonsia > Parsonsia alboflavescens. The sequence goes on from JAOXNR010018902.1 coordinate 78, forward strand.
TTTTATTATTTCAAAAAATGAAAATATAAATTACAAATAATGGGAAACAAATTTATTGGTGTTGAAAAGAAAGCGGTAGTTGAACGAAAAGAATAATTTTAGAAAAAAAAATGAAAATAATGATAAGAAAAAAAAAAAAAATTCAGAATGATAGTTGTGGGAATCGAACCAAGATCACTTTAACAAAAGACAAGCTTGATACCACTAAGCTAATACTACACAAGAATATTTGATACCTGTAATAGTAAATAAACCGTCTGTTAACCGACGATTTTTTCTCATTCCTGTAACCCAATTGAACTCAACCCAAGTATAATTTGGTTCGGTTTCAAACCGAACCATTAACCGAAAAACCCAACCCATCTCAAACCGTTTCACGTGGGTTGGGTCGGTTAAGTTCGGTTAACCGATAGCTACTCACCCCTATGTATTAGAATATGACTTCTAATCGATGAAAAATTTAGTTACAGACTTGGACATCATTAACTTATAATTAATTAAAGTCTAGCTATAGTGCCCTAATTAAGTTAAGAATGCACAACAACCATCCTCAGTTGATTTGATTGTATTTTCTCCATCGATAAGAAAATCATCACTTTGTCTTGCACACAACCTTTGAAACTCTTGTTAACTTGATGAAACAGTCCACTTGGTGATTATTATTATTTGAAATTGAGTACATCAAATTGAGTTTAGATGTATGCATTATTTGGAATTAATGATAATTTCTACAACTTGTGCAAAATCAAATGAGCACCATACTCAGGCTGAAGTGTGGTAATCGCAGCAGGAGCATGTGCATATGAAGGAGAAAGTTCAAAGGAGAATCTCTGCAGAATCATAGACATGGCCTGCTTTGCTTCCAGCATAGCAAAGTTTTGTCCAATGCAAATTCTCGGTCCCCAACCAAATGGGAAAAACTTTACCTGGCCTTTAGTTGCATTCGATACCCCATCTGCAAATCTCTCGGGCTTGAACTCTTTTGCATCATCACCCCATAATTTAGGATCATAGTGTATCAACAATATCGGTAAAGTTAGCAGAACTTCGGCTGGTAAGGTAAGATTTCCTAGTTTAACTTCTTCTGTTGTTCTTCGAATCAATGAACTAAGTGGTGGGTAAAGCCTTAGAACCTCATTTAATATCATAGTCACCTGTTAGAAGTTGAAAAAGGATTATAGAATGTACAATCTTTTTCCAATTTGATATAAATGTTGAATCTGTTATCAAAGCACTTACAATTTTCAGATGATTGAGACCTTCATAGTTTGGTTGGTTGCTTCCAAAGTGGTGCAAGACCTCTTCCCTAGCCCGATTTTGCCATTCTGGGTGCGTACTTAGTAAGATCATGGTAAATACAAGCAGCACAGAGGTTGTCTCCTGTCCAGCAAAGTAGAAGAGCTTGCATTCCTCAATGACTTCATTGATGCTCATGCCAAAGTTCTTGTTTCCTTGCTGATCAATTTCTTTAGTATTTGACTCTAGTAGTATACTCAATAAGTCATCTTCGGGTGCTTCCCCTGCTCTCATTGCCCTCATTCTTGCATCAATTATACCCCGAATTAAATCATTAACGATTTTATTAATTTCTTTCATTCTTCTATTCCTCCTTGTAGGCATAAACCTGAATATATAGAAATGAATCAGTAGATAGGCTGTAAGAATTTGTTACAAAACAAGACATAATTTACCTCCATCCCGGAATGTAGACATTTCGTATGGCCCTAACAACTTGCTCACCCTGTTCTTTTTGTAGTTCAAAGATTCTTCTTCCCTCTTCATAGTTGCTACCAAATGCTGTCCGGGAAATTACATCACTAGTCAATGTTTGAAAATAGGGCCAAACATCCAATTCCGATGATCCTTTATGTGAAACAATCTCTTCCCATTTGGCCACCATCTCACTTGCACTGGTGTAAAATGCTGGGATCATATCCTGCACAACAAGGAAGGAAAAGAAATTATATTATTTGAATACATAAAATTCAACGGTTGAAATTGAAAAGACCATATCAAAAAGAAAACCTTCAATTTCTCTTGATGGAAAGCTGGGTTGATAATTTTTCGATGTTTGGCCCATTTATCTCCATCGTAGCTCGCAACTCCTTGAGTCAAATATTTGCCGAGTGGATTGTTACGAGCGTTTTGATAGGTGAAATTCTTGAGTGTGATTTCTTTAATCAGGTCTGGGTCCGTGATCAACACCAACGGTCTGGGTCCAAGCCAAGAGAAAGAATTCTTCCCTGCAATTCAGTAATTACCAGTCAGAGAACTAGAATATAAGAAAAAGAAAGCAAAAAAAAAAAAAAAAAATCAAATCTATAGATCCAAATCAATCCAAACTAAATACTTTGGGTTTAGATTTAATGTTTCATTTTGACTTTAGATAATTTTAATAAAAATGTTTGACTTATAGATACTAATTTTGCCCTTAATTTAATTGACATAGAACTTAATGATAGGTTTAAATAGACGTGGTGTTTAGTAGGCTTAGAAGAAGTACATGCGTCAACTGTACAAGTTGGATTTACTTACATCCTAAAGTGTGATAAATAAATTACAAAAAGGGAAATCAGTGAAAAGTGGACATCAACTATATACAATTCACTCATAATACATATAAACTTTGTTTTCATCTATTTATATACATAATTAATTTACAAGTCTTTATTTCTACCCACCGCCACACCCCACAATGAAATCAGGTCACTTTGTCTCACATGAGAAACACATACTTATTGTTCAAGGGCAACATAGGTTGGTTTATGGAATAGTCCTTATAAGTGAGAGCATGACAAATTGATTTCATACGGGGGGATTTTAGTGTTGTTTTTTTTTTTTTTTTGGTGAGAATAGACCTAGAAGGATTGTTTTTCCCTTAAACAATAAACACATGTTTCTCACGTGAGACAGAATGACCTAATTCCACCATGGGTGTGATGGTGAGGTAGAAATAAAGGTACGTAAATTAATTATGTATATAAATAGATGAAAATAAAGTTTGTAGGTATTATGAGTTAATCGTAAATAGTTGATGTATACTTTTCACTATTTTTCCTTATAAAAAAAAAATAGTGGATTAGAAAGGGATCCAAATCTTCGATTACACCTGCATATCACCCCTTGTTATACTAATAAAAATATTACATATGCTCTTGATTTATTATTTTTTAATATATTTTATATAATAAAAACTAGGAGTTCTTGAACTTTTAGGAATATGTGTATGTAATAGAGGATTCAAAGGTGTTAGAAAGTGAAGGCTGTGCAGCACAGTAAAACAAAATGAAAAAAGTGGCCAGAAAATATGTAACACCATGCACGGTAAAAAAACATACCAACTTATATAACAAGATTAAAATTTAAATAAGGCTAATAATGTCAAGTTAGGATAAAATTCTAACTAATTTGGAAAATGATACTTTCAAAATCTCATATATCTCAAAATAGATTATGGGATATTCAATTTCTGAAAAGGATAGTATTTGGTTTTAGATTTGGATTTGTTAGGTTTGATTGTTTTCCAAAGTCTATTTTAATTATGATTCTAATTTCTATGTATAGTAGAAGTTCACATAAATTAGAATTAGGATTTTAGTTGATATCAATATCCCATATCGCTCAAGAATAGGACAAGAGGAGGTTTGAGTTATTAAAAATACCCTACTCCTCGTTATTGTAAAGTGTGATAGTCCCAAGGTGGTTAGTGTTGTGCATCTGTGGATACTTAGTGTTATGCATCTATGGGTACCTATCTTATGTTGGTCGTTCCCTCTTTTGAAGGTTGGGGGTGATTCCTTTTTATAAGGATGATGTTGTTGGTGAGATTGTTTGTAATTTTGGTTTACATTCCTTTTATCCCAACAAAGTGGCATCAAAGCAATCTGAAAGCTGAGGGCGAGGTATTTTTAACATTTGTTAAATGCAAGATGATGGTTGAGAAGCTTTGAAAGAAAGATCAAGGTCTTTGAATTAATAATAAAAATTCCCCAGCAAACCAACTTTGTATTTTTGAATTTTGACTTTGGTTGAATTTTTTTAATTTTTTTTTTTAAATACTCCAAACCGAACCAATCCATCATCAAATTCTAAAAATATTTAAGCCTGGAAAAAAAATTCACAGCGAAAGAGTGTTCCAAAAAGATCCTTTACATACCATATTTCTTCTCTTTTTCTTGGAAGTGAGGTAGAACTCTTGAAACAACGTCATCGGAGAAGCTTATCGGCTTCGACCTGGCTTGTTGGATCAGTGCTTCCGAGTCTTTGCTGTCTCCGTAAAGGAATCTGTAAGAACTGCCCTTCAGACCTTGTTCTCTAAGGCACTTCTCCAGCTTCTTCGGCTTCAGCCACACCCAATTCAACGCCCTCCATGTCCAAAACAGAAAAGCAACACCACAAAACACTGCAATTGCATTCAGAATCTCCATTTTTATTTACTTTCTTTCCTATACTATGTGATAAGCCTGATAGAAGAATAGATATATATATACAGAGACAGCAACAGGAGCGGTTCTCGGGGTGGTTGACGAGTCGTGTCTTAATTCCCTTCTCCGCGGTGTCAAATGGAAAATTGGAAATGTCAAACTACCCATCAGACCCGGCGTCCCATAAAAAGGAAATTAACAAAAAATGAGACCAAGGCTTACCAGCTGTAATAGTCAGCTGACATTTTACTACATGAGTAATGTAGTAAAAAGTTAGAATAATATTTAACAAATAATAACAATGACTAGGAAGTACTAAACTAAATATGTGTTTCTCATTTATATCAAAGGTATGTCATGTACTTCCTAATTGTTGTATGCTTTCTTTCGGAATTAAATATTGTATTTTAACTTTTATGAAAAAAATTTAGGAATGCATTTGAATTTGTTAAAATTCTCACCATGTCCTTGTCATTTATGTTTGCTTGTCAACGAAGAG
>JAOXNR010018902.1:7500-14695 GCA_028571225.1 Parsonsia alboflavescens
TACGGAATTCCAATAATATCTGAACAGAGAAGAAAAGGTGTTTTCAAAAGTCAAAACATACCATATTTCCTCTCTGTTTCTTGTAAGTGAGGTAGAACTCTTGAAACGACGTCATCGGAGAAGCTTATCGGCTTGGATCTCACCTGTTTGATCATTGCCACAGTTTCTTTGCTGTCTCCATAAAGGAATTTGTAAGAATTGCCCTTGAAACCTTGTTCTCTCAGGCACTTTTCCAGCTTCTTCGGCTTCAACCACACCCAATTCAACGCTTTCCATATCCCAAAGAGAAAAAGGACACCGCAAAACACCGCAACTGAATACAATATCTCCATTTTTCTTTTTCTTTACTCTGTGGAAGATTATATATAAACAGAGACAGAGACAGGGCGGTTGGGGGGGTCGGGGTGGGTGAGAGAAGTAGTGTTTCGATTCCCTTGAGCACGGTGTGAAATGGATAATTGGCAATGTCAAACAACCAATCAGACAGGGTTTCCTGTCAACGAGAAATGTCAAGGGAATATCAAAGTGATTTTCTCAAAAATGAAATAAAGTAATCCAATAGAGCCCAAGGCATCCCGGCAGCGCAATGGAAAAGAAGAAACGCAAAGATAAAAGAAATTGAATTAATTATACTAAACTAAATAACAAATAAGAGGCGAGTACAAGGATCAAAAGTTCAAGCTTGAATCCGATCAACACCTTTCTAGATTGAATCCAAAGCATATCCAAATATAGTACCTCCAGGTTAAAAGAAAAAAGAAAAAATTACAAAACTAAATATGTTTGCCTGTCTTTCTACATCTAATATGAAGCTTTGATTTTATTGTGAATTCAAACAAAATTCTTAATTTTTGTTTTCTTCATGTGTGTAGTTCAACTTGGCAAGAATCTTAGTTTCCTGTATCTTTTGAATGTACCAGTGGAAAGCTTTTGCCAAGATTAAAAGAGGAAAAAAAAACAGTGAATTACCATTTTCATCGATGCACATTTGACTTAAAAAAAAGATTAACTCGTTGATTTGATAAGATTTCATGCCAAAAGAACCTACATAGAAACTCAATATATATAAATATAAATATATATATATATATATATATATATATATATATATAAAAATGGAATTGCTATGGAGCGCAACTGGATACATCCACTTATTTTGTATCCAAAACGACGTCGTTTTAACAGTTACGCTCCGGAGCAATCCTATATATATAAAGGATCTCAAAGGGTAAAAATGGACACAAGCGACCTATTTGGCCCAAAGTGTCCGTTAGTGGACAGAAAAAGCTTTTTTACCATCATATGATCATATTTAGTGAAGTCCGAAATACTAAAGTGTGCTTATCTTTTGGACTGTTTACATGTGTATTTCCGTGGTCAGTCAATGATCAATTACATGTGAATTATACACAAAAGTACTTCATATGGTGAGCTCCGTGCTCACCATGCTATAATTTTAAAGTTGACCAGATAAATATTAATATTGAAACTATAGTATATACTTCGTTCTTTCTGATTGAATGTTCTATTTTGACTTGCATAACTTTTAAGAAATTTAGTTCATTTTAAACTTAACAATATGAAATACTTAACAAAATTCTAACTAAGTTAAGAAATAGAGTATTGATTTATGGACAATTAAAAATAGAAATATAGACATTTTATTTTAGACGTCGGGAGTATATTACAATAAAAACCGAAAACAACTATTACTTATGAGTGAGTTGGTAGAAGTCCTTACTTTATACAGAGGTCACCTGGACCATAGTGGATTAGCATATTGAAAAAATAGAAATCTTGTCCGTACGAGAAATACGAATGAAATTGTAGAATGTATTCAACCTGAATTTTTTTATAATAATTTTGTCAAAGACAATTTAATACAGAGATATAGAAGAAAAAGCGCAGCCATACATGCTTGTGAAGGGAGACATGTGCAGTTCATGTAATGTTTTACTTGGAAAAAAGTGATAAAGTAATTGAAAGTATCAGTTTAGCTTAACGTAAATTATTTGGATATTGAATAAGTTGAAAAATAAGATTGTATATGACAGTTGACTTTGGACAAAACTTAAAGTACGACAATGGTTAATCTCCCTATTTAATATTATAGTTTTAACTCTTAATTTTCATTTAGCATCTTTTACTCACCCTAAAAAATTTTCTGGTCCTTTGCATTTCTTTTACAAATAATAAATAAAAAATCTTTCTTTTAAAATAAAATATAGGAAGAAAAGAAATTTGTTTTTTCCCACAATTTTAGTGTCTTCTATTTAACCAAGAAATTTTATGTTATTATATTTTATTTCATAATGATATAAATTTATGTTTGAGAAGTAAATTTTTCCTTACTTCAATCTCAAAAATCAAGAATATCCCAAAATTCAAGATTATTTAAAGACACTAATCTCATTATATTAATATATATATATTTGATATTTATATATATATATGTATTACTTATTTACTAAATTATGATTATTTAAGATTTTAGTGATTTTGATTGAAATTTATTGAATTACTTGCTTTTCAAGATGAAATGAAGAATTTTCTTTTATTTCATAGATATGAAAATATAAAAAAACCAAAAATAATAATAAAAAAAAAACAGTGTCTCTCAAGAATAATAATTTTCTGTTATAAAACAATCTCAATTTGATATAAACTTGGAGGAGCTTTCTATAGATTGGGATTGCAACCTAAATTTCTAGCTTATCGAAATAATAAGATAATTTTTTTATTTTAAAAAAAACGGTGACCCTCAAGATATAAAAGGCCTAGCTTCACCGTCGAGAAGAAACAAATAGTTCTATTAATGTAGAATTTAGTTCTAGCATTAGTAAAATAAAAGAAATTAATGAATCTTTACAATCTAGAAGATGTAAAAAAATAGGGATTGAAAAAGATTTTGATCCTTGTTTCATCTCTATAGAAACTTCCTTATATACGGCGGCTATAGGGCCGTTATATATATTCATGTAGCCATCGTATAAGTTATATGCGATAGTTAGGTGACGGTCTTTGGACTATCAAAAATAGAGGAGTGATAAAAAAGATTTGACAAAGAAAAGACAATCATATATATTATATACGATGGTATAAACTATTGTCAAAATGTGAGGTTGTATAAAGTCATATGCACAACCATCGTATAAACTAATTTTTTATTACGGGACCATCATATATGCTTTAGCATAAAATAAACTTTTTGTTACTCCGTATAAAATGTAATTTGTTGGTTGTATAAACTTGATTTTATACGACTGTCTTAGGATCATAGTCCATAAGCAAATTATATGCTACATGTTGCGAGCCATCGTATAGAAGAAAATTTGTTGGTCGTATAGCTTTATTTTATACGACTATTTTTGAGGCCGTAGAATATAAACAAATTATATAGTATATACTTTTAGCTGTCGTATAAAAGAAAAGTGGGTCACATAATCTGACTATATACTATGGCCTTGAAGCCTTCATATATATTTTCCCTAACTATATACTACAACCACGGGGCCGTAGTTTATATACAATACGATGGCTCCAAGGTCATAGTATAAAATGGTTTTTTTAAAAAATTTTTTTGCACAGTCCATTTTAGAGTAATTTTGTGCAGTAGTATATATTAATTTTTAGCCATCGGATAAACTTAATGGATTCGATTGAAATAGTGTAAATCCCCTCTTCAACTTGAACCAAACAAGAATGGTTAATTTGCATATTTCACAATAGCATATAAAAACAATCCCTTTACAAATTTTAAAAAATACATAAAACAAAGGAGATAGAAGTTCTTTCATACTATAGGTACAAAAAGAAAAGTATTTAACTTGTTACAAGTATTCTAAAAAATCAATATATGTCCCATGTCTCAATGTCCTACAAAAAGCACAAAGATAAGAGAGAGATTTCAATACAATTGTCTTCAAGGAACTACAAACTATAACTAGAGTAAAACCAACTTTGGACTCATCCAAGTCTTCAAGGAACTACAAACTACAGCTTGGGCATCAAATTGAATTTAGTCATGAACTCAAATTGATTCTATATCTAAGGTTAACCAAAATTTGTAATATAATTTGCATGATAATTCAAAGATGATCATCCAAAAAGGTATCTTGAAATTGACACAAACACAGCCAAATGAAAACAACAAAGTGAGTAAATAAGTAGCATAATATTATGCTACTTATTTATTGTAGCTGTATCAATTCCAAAAGAATAAGATTATTCTGGCAACACTCTAACGAAAAAGGGGAGTTTTATTGCAGTTTAGACTTTGCCATCACAAAAACCAAGTTTTTGACACTGAAAGCCAAATTTTGGCATCCACTTAGGCATCAAGTTTAAATAGAAAACAAAAAAAGCATCACATAAACCATTTTTTTGATTCAACAAAAATCAATGAAAGCCAAACTTTGGCATCACATAAACTAATTTTCTACTTCAAGTTAAAACAAAACAAATCAGAGACAAACTTTGAAATTGGGGAAACCAAGTTTCTACTTCAATTTAAAACATAAACATTGAAAGGTAAACTTTGACATCAACTTAGGCATCAAGTTTAAACATAGAATTCATAGCCTTAGCAACACAGAAACACAACAAAATACTAGCATCAACTTCAAAGTCAAAGAAACATAGAAGTAAAACTTTGACAACAACCATAAACTCCCAATTCATTATATCACCTCCATCATTCAACCATTACAATAATTACAAACTCCTAATTCATTATATCACCTCCATCATTCCGCCATCACAACATGCCATCATAGCATCCAATGAAGATGAACAAAAGAAATGAAAAGCTTTTGCAAAGCCAAAAAATAACACCAAACTTCTCACCATTTGCATTAATTCTAATAAATAGCATGCCGGAATGAAAGGAGGTAGCGGAAAGAGGCTTTGATTTCCAATATGTCAGTGCCTGCAAATAATGAAAAAAAGGGGGTTTTAGTTATGATTAAACAATTGTTGCAAATAATAACAATGAAAGAAGGCTGATTTGAAGATTCCAGTGACTCACACGTTTCGTATCATTCAATCAAGAAATGGGAGTGTTGTCCAATGCATTAAATGTATCTAGTGTAAACCAATTTGGCTTCATCTACAAATGATATTGAGGTTGGGGTGATGTTGAGATTGAGTGGAAGGATTTGGGGTGATGTTGAATTGGAACTTAGTATTGAACTGGACTTCCATGCTTATTAGATTATTGCATTCATATACTTCTCATATAGGATTTTCTTTACTTCCATTAATTATGATTGCAGATTGAGGGAGTAATTCCTAATATTCTATATTATGACTACAGATTGAATTAATAGCTTGACACATTCATTAACTAGAATACTAGATGCACTGTCCTAATTTTAATATTAAAATGGAAATATGGTTAAGGTGTCATCCCTGGTTAACATCGTAGTTTTGATTATGTCCCTGAAATGTGAAATAGGGCATTGCATGCATAATAGTCCCTAGTCAATGTGAAAATGCACTTGAGCATCTCTCTTACCTCAACTTGATACGTAATTTGATTTATGGGGTTAGGTCAAGTGTCACAAACACATGGTTGAGGCCTTCTTTAAAAATGAGTTGTGGAAGAACTACTACTTGCAAGTGTCTAGTGATTAACTGTAACTTTGAAAAGCTTTCCTAATGAGTAACTTATAATGACCATGCAAAATTTACATCTAAAGATATTGTGCCTTTTACTTGAAATTTTCTGCAGCAGCTTTAGTATGTCAAAAACTACAATCATAAAAGGCTCAAAACATTCCTTGTGGAATAGTCATTGTTGCAAATTGCATATCGATAGTCTTTAACATCGATATATTATCACATGCTTAAAGAAACGTCCAACTTCTCTAATTTAGTTTTGTTCTGTCTCTATCACACCACATAGCATCTAAATTTATACAATCATTTCTAAGCTGAACTAAATCAAGTAAATCAGTGACCAGCAATTTTCATCTTCTTTGAATAACTTCCTCATACCTCTTGTCAAAATAACAACTCAAAATTGCAAAAACAAAAGACATTGGAAATAAGACGTTGAATGTCAAAGCATGTAAGAGGCCTTCGTTTAAGATAATATAAAGCAATCAAATAATTAAACTTGTTAAATTTAATTAAGACTTACTCAATGTACTTGTCGTACATCTTATGCCCCAACATTCTATTAGTGGATTGTGGAACTGTAGAGGATTGTGATAGACAAGATATTTCACGGGTTGTTTCAGGATTAGGTCCAATTTTTCCATGGGGATTGAGGGTTTACCTTCCACTTCTTGTCACCGGCATCTTCACTGTACCATGAAAAAGTCAACAGAAACAATAGCAGGATGACTAACCAGAACAGATGATTTACAAGGAGGGTAGAACCTTAAAAAAAAAAAAAGGAAATAGAATTGTGAATTGTAAAAATGATGGGAAAAAATTAGAATGATAACATCTATATATTTCCTTGTTGGAATCCTATCGTGCACTGTTGTTGGAGGAGGTTTTCTTTGCTAATGAACCTTATATATTTGGACAAGAGTCCAAAACGGGATGACTTCGGAAATGTCAGTGCATTATTGGATTCTAGCTTAACTTATAAATAAAGACCACCGCCAAAGACATTCTTAGAACTCTTGTTTATTTCCAAGTTAATTGTTAACTTTGTCGAAATACATATAAGCGGCTTATTCTCCGAGTTAGATCATTCAATATTCACTTTCACCATTCAAAATTTAGTGATTAATGAAATCACTTTATTTTTATGCTTTTCCTATTTTTGTTTCAATATTAGACCTCATCAAGAAACTGGGAACTCTAACCTCATGCTTTGGACAAGATATCCATAAGTGGCTGCCCGGCCACTTGATCTACAAAATTTGTAATTTTTTTTATTTGCAAAATCGGTAATTTTTTCTGGATCTTAATTATATTTAGCTATAGAGGGGTTCAATATCTTTGACCTCTCTTGAGTTATACTAACTACTAGTAATAGACTGCTCTACTTTCTTTGTTAATTTAGTGGCAGAAATTAATTTTTGTGCTAGTGTTTGTCTTTTTATTGTGAATGTGTCATTGAAACATTGTCAAAAAATCTAAATTTAGATCACATATTAATAGTTCAATTGATATATCAATCAACCCAAGATAAAAATAGGTAAAAAATAGTATGAACCATCTTTTCTTTTCTATATAC
>JAOXNR010018902.1:14795-27067 GCA_028571225.1 Parsonsia alboflavescens
TACTAACAACAGTGCTTCCAAAAAAGAAATTTAATCAGAATAATTGATGAGTTTAAGAATCAAATGGGAAAAAATAACCGCATAAATAAACATAAAAAGAGCTCCAATATATAAATTATAGAAAATAGAAAACAAAACCGCATTAGATCACATTGTCAAAAAATCTAAATTTAGATCACATATTAATTGTTCAATTGATATATCAATCAACCCAAGATAAAAATAGGTAAAAAATAGTATGAACCATCTTTTCTTTTCTATATACTAACTAGAAGAGTACGAATTGGGAGATTTGATGATGCTTTTTAAGCCAACAGTTCACATGATGAGAGATCCCAATACTTAGCACAACTAGTATCAACTACAACGTTTTACTTTTATACGAACACAATATGTACCACCATTTATATATGGTAGCAACCCCAACCTTTTCCTTTAAGAGTAAAAAAGGTTTTCTCAATAATACTAACAACAGTGCTTCCAAAAAAGAAATTTAATCAGAATAATTGATGAGTTTAAGAATCAAATGGGAAAAAATAATCCCATAAATAAACATAAAACGAGCTCCAATATATAAATTATAGAAAATAGAAAACAAAACCACATGAAAAAGAAGAAGAAAATGAAAATGTAATGTAGTAAAATTTCTTACCTTCGTAGCCCTAATTCAAGCGAAGATGGTAAGTTTAGTGCAGCAACACTGCAAGGTCTATTTCTCCATTACTGCTTCCACTGTAAGGCTTTCCAATGCCGTTATTGTTTCGCCGGTTAGGTTTGAGAGGGAATCAAAGATTGTGAATTAGAATATGAAGTTATTTTAGTGACTTGGTCATGTTTCTAAAAAAGGGTATCGAAGACGAGGAGTTTCAAACATTGAGAGTTTGGGTGTCAGAGCGTTTGAGTAATGAATTTGGGAGAGTTTAAGAATTTTGAGTAAATCTAGAATGGGTTTGTTTGGTGACTCGATCTTGTGTCCGAAAAAGAACTCCACTTGAAAGGGAAGTCTTGTTTATTTTTTGTCCTACATAAACTTAAATTATATGCAAAACTTCAAGAGTTTGAAATTTTGGGAGGAAAAGTGAAAATAAATGGGCCGGAAAGTGAAAATCAAAAGGGGGGAAAGTTGTAATAGTGTTGCCTAATAAATTCACTAAATTTTTATATAGACGGATTAGGGTATTATTCTCTAAATTGCTAGAAATTGATATATAATATATTATAGATATTTATTGTCACCTTGATTTTTTAAAGTTTTATTAATTTTATTGTGTAGAAAGTAAATACTTTAAAATGCATGAGAGGTATTTTTTAAAAATAAAAATTCTGCTTTCTTACAACCCCTACAATTCCACAACTATTGTAGACTGGCAGGGTTTGAGCCCTCATGTATTGATATAAATGACATTTGCATACATTTATAAGTCTATAGACATTTGCATTTTCCATTAAAGGATACAAATGATACATTAAACAAGTTAGAGGTTTAGCATTATTAATAGGACAAATTCACAAGGCATATACGAGGCAATTGACAAAGGAAATTGTTAATTATCTTATTAAGGGTCTTAGGGGTACTATAGGCAACTAGCAATAATCTCAATCAAGATTTAACTCGTAAAATCATTTAACTTTATGATCCTAGGATATCGTTAGGGGTGGGAATAGGTCAGACAACCTATGGTTTGTCCTGGTTGATTATAATAGCAAGCTTAGGCTAATTTTATGGCCTATTTAGTATAAGAGCAAGGCATAGGCTGTGTGTTAGGCCTTTTAGACCTGGCAGACCGGCGTCAAACCTACAACATGTGCATCAATTGTCTCACTAGACTCCCATAATGCCTTTCAAGGTTTCTTGTTTTTGTATTACAATTATATTACCAATACATTATATCTCTTTTATTTATTATCAAACTAAAATTCTTTTCCTATATCTATGATTCTCTTTCCTTTCAAATTTCAATTCCTTTATTTCAGATATCCCCTTCTTTTGAAGCCCTTGCCATACGATTGTGTTGAATTGCTCTGAATCCATGACTCAACCATACGATTATTTCAAGGGTTCAAAAAAGGAATTTAATTAAATAAACGCTCCCCCCCCCCCCCCCCCCCAACCTTTTTTTCATTTAGAGCATTAAATGCATTACAAACGTAAGTATAGCCTTTATGGTAACAGTGGTGTTTGTGGAGATAAATGGCAATGTATTGGTGTCTCTATCTCAGTGTCTCTAACTCTCTCCACTTTGCACTACATACTCCGAAAATTTAGTGATTGTTGGTCAGTTGGATAATTTCAGTACTGTAGGTTACTAGCAATAATTTCGGTACTATAGGTAACCGTAGGAAATCATTTGACCATATTCTCTCTCTATATACCAATTTCATGACTGGAGAAGAAGAATAAATATGGTAGAGAATGGAGTTGAAAGAAATTGGGCCTACCTTCCCATTGAACTGTTGGAGTTGATTGTTTCGAACCTCTTCATTATTGACAAAGATACCTTCGAATTAGTATGTACTTCATGGTACAACAAAGACTTACAACCCATATTTTTATTACGCAACACAAAATGGAGAGGATGTTTTAAAACATTTAGTTAGTACAAATTAATGTTTGTTGAGCTATGTAGATATCGAACGTTTGTTATATTTTGGAAGGGTTGTATAAGTTTTAGTGCTATCTATGTTTTGAAGGAGTAGTATGCCTCTAAGATGAAGATATGAATTAGTACAGATATACTATGTTATTGGTAGTGCACAAATTTGAAATGCTTTTCTAACCTTGCAAATGTTGTTGTCGTCATGGAGCTTGGAAAATTTTCTACTTTCTAGGGGGACTGTATCAAAATTATTCAAAAAAATGTGAAGTGTAGTCAAAGAAAAAAGAATGAAGTGGAACAGATTTTGTAAATGTGATAAATCAAAAGGTACTGAAACTCAAAAGATTTGAAGCTTGCATGTACTTAAATGAATATGTTTTGAAGAGGATAACATTAATGTATAATTTTGAAGCAAATGGGCTTAGGTAATGGCTAATTAGAGCTTATAAATGCATTAACATTATTCAAAACAGAATGTTGTGATGAAAAAAGAATATTATTACTCAATTTAAAAATGTTACACCAATATAGAGAATGGATATTTATTTGCTAGATTTATTTAGATGTAAATTAGACTATGTTTAATATTATAAATAAATATTCCTATAAACATCTATATATTAGCTTATTCGAGGTAATAATTTCTACACTTTTTTAAGATGTAGATCATATTAATTCAAATATTAAGAGGTACACAAAAATATAGTGGTATGTAACTTCATTTTAGAATCTTATAAAAATGATTGCTCTAATCTTGATCTAAATTTTTAAAATATATCATATTACATTCTCCAAAACTTGAAAGATACTTGTTGAACTTTTATAAGAAAGATGGTGGGAGGATCATACGAGCAATTTACAGTCTTAACTCGGTATCAAGTCTTAGGGGTTCGAGAGGATTGAATAGCCTGTCCAATGACCATTTTGCTTCTCCGGAGAAAGCAAGTGGTATGTTAAGCAACTCAATGCTTGACACTCACCTTGGGTAAGTCTTTCGAAGAATTACAAAATGTACTACTACATGCTATTTAATTTTGTGCAATGGACTAATCTACTTTGCATGTATTGCAATTCAAGTTTCTAGAATTTTATGTTGATAAAGAAAATCATGAAATATTGATACATTAACCTTTGGAAAATAGTGCCGAAAGGTAAGCAAGGATTGCTGCTACTTATAGACTCTCTTTGGTTTCACATCTATAGCAACAGGGAAACAAAGTCTATCATTCAAGGGATGAAAAGTTGGACATACACTCCTTCAATTACATTTTGGTCCCGGTTGTCATGTGGTAATTCTTCTACTTTGAATATTGAAAATTTATTACAAATTGCATTTCGGTTTCATTAATTTCGTAACATAGTTTTGTAACTTAAACATGCAGAAACCATAGGTCTCCCCTGATTTGTTGTGGATTAAGTGACAGCTCATCGGATAGATGTATTATCCTTCTAGACTCATTGCCATCAGCAAACTAGAGTGCCTTAGAACCGTTAGCAAGACGTTATGTCTGTATTTCAAACTATGAACCAGAATTTCTGGTTCATTTATTTAATGATTACTCTCATCTTGATTGTGGTTTTTTCATGTCATCAGGTTCCTATATGACATCTGTAAGACGAAGGGCAACTCTAACAAAGTTGAGCTTGATAGTATACCTTTTCTTGTACCAGATGTAAGTAGCCCAAAATCTTTCCATGAACAAACTGTTTTTTTAATTTGCTATACCTTTTCTTGGTATCATGTACTCCTAGGTTCTTCGTCAATCAAACGGTCTAGAATGTGGCTATTATGTCATCCTATTTGCTTCAAATGCTCCTGAGACGTTTAGATCGGATGGTTCACATTTCACACCGAACTGGTTCTCTATTGATTAAGTAAATTCATTTTGGACATATCTTAATAATCTAGAGGATAATCTTAAAAAAAGAACTATGAGTTTCATTATGGACTAATATTGTTGATGATTTAAGGGCCCTAATTCTTTTGTCATGCCTTAAATGAATCAATTTTATTTCTTTTATAGGAAGGTTACAGTGGATTGAAAAAGAAAAAGATAAAGAAGTGGGGCCCTACAGAGCATCTTCATCTACCTTTCCTCACTCTGTAGAATTGGTGGAGCTATGATCCTAATCACAATACGCGTCAGAGCGAGAGCTGCACTATTTTAGGAAGCAAGTCAACCCAAACTTTCCAAGGCTGCAAGTCCCTCATTCCCCAAGCCAGTCACACCCATCCAAAAATTTTCTAGAATGCAGACAAGCAGCATGGTTAACTCTGATGTTTGGAAGAAATTGTTGAAGAAACACTGCTATTCGCCAAGTGCCAAGCCATTTTTGGATCACACGACCTCAAGAGAGTACATTATTATATTCTTACTACTAATAGGAGCTACTAAAATCAGTACTTTTTTATTTTACATGCATATGAGTCTTTGGAAATTCAATCATCTTTCCAATTGCAATGCATTTTTTAATTAAGCAGGGGTGACAGCTGCTTCATCAAGCAAAAAAAGTTGTGGACATAGTAGGCTACCTAGCAAGTGGGGTACTAGGAATTGGCTATGTATTGCTCTGTCAACTTTAGGTGGCATCATTGGTGATAATTAAGCTCAGTTTGCTACAGCTTGTGGTGTCCTAACCAAGAATGAAAATAAGATTCCAATCACTTGCCAATCATTCAGTGATGTGCCAAATGAGATCAAGGATCAGGTGTGGCATGAAATAAAAGTATAGAAATTAAATTTATTCAAAGTCACTAAATAAATAAATAGGTAGAAATATTATTGATAGTAATGTTACAGAATTTTTCTCTTCATTGAGCAATAATTTGAGATGAATATTGACTAACTGTGCATTCTTTTTTTTTCAAGAAAACAACACATTGCCCAACAGTGACGATGCTTGAAAGGTGGTATTTCATATGATTAATGCAGCTTGGACATGTAAGCTCAAAATTGAATTCTTTGAGCCCTATCGAATTTGTGATGAAGTACCAATTGGCAAGGATGCGAGGGTTGATCGAAGTCAATGGGAAGAAATATGCAAGTACTAGAAGAAGGACAAAGTGAAGGTTGTTTTTCTTCTTTGATGTCCTACCATTTCTTTAGTTTTATACCTCAATTATTATTAATTGTTCTAACATTACCATGTCTCTAATTCAATTATCAAACAAAATGTAGGTTGAGTCTGCACGGAACTTGTTCAATCTGTTTTCCCACAAGAAAATGAAGGATATCAAGGCTGCAATGAAAACGGAGTTGGATAGAATCAGAGAGGAACTTGAAAAATATCATGAGGCATTCTAGGCAAATTTTATAACAAAGATGAGAGCAGAAGTCCATCGTTAGGTGGAGGAAATGAAGACATTTTTTTCAAAAATGGGTACCAGTGTTTGCAACACTTCACCTGGAGTTACATCGACCAGAAGGAATCCTTGATCAAATTTGAAGTTTTTCAAGGTGAGTGGAGTTCACATTCTATAATTCCAAAGTTTCAACTTCTGCAATGGCATGAATACCTATCTATGCCAGGCTCATGTTTTAATTTTGGGAGCTCAAACTTTGGAATTATGATCTTAAAGCGTTGTTGTTGTGAATTGAATTATTAATTTTCGTCTTTCTTGTGGAGTTGTTTGTTTTTTAATAAATAATTGAGTAGTTTTATGATGAAGTTGGAGGGGTGGCTGTTTGCAAATTTCATTATACCCATTTGGAGGTTTCTTTGTTAACTATGTGTGGTTGATTAACTTATGGCTACTGGTTTCTTTATGTGACTTCTGGGAATGTATTAGTTTAGTAATATGGTTAAGGCTTGGTTGAGGGATTTGTTGAATCTGAATTTAGTTTATCAACGATTTTATTGTTCTTTTTTAAATGTATCAAGGGTTATAGTGTTTGATGAAGCATCCTATTTTTCTATAAAAAACGACTTACATATCACTTTGAATCTCTCTATTTCAGAGGATAATAGTATTATTTTGACCAAATTAATAACTGATTACTATCGATAATTAGAGCCTTTGTTTTTTGGCTATATGATATTACATCATATATTCTCTTTCAAAAATATGCAGCACTCTGACAATATGTTTATTTTTTTTCTTGTAGTCTTTTCTTTACGATCTAAACATTAAATCTCTTGCAAACTCAAAAGCTACTTGCTTGTTCAATGAAAATAAGCATGAATACTACTGCAGAGTTAGGAAAATTGTAGTGCAAGGTTGGACTGCAAACTGATAACTTGTCAAGGTCTACAAGAAAAGTTGTTGAACAGGGAGTTGATAATTTGAAAATTAGTATAAGTAATTTAAAATTTTGAAAATTATTGTGCTGGCTTTCTTGAACTGGAAATTGTTTTTCTTCAGTTACTCGTACTATAGTTGTTAGGACAAATTCTGGTATGGACATTCTTATTGTGTCGTCTAGCTTCTGTAAAGAGAAGGGTCTTTCGTTTTACTCATAATTGTTATTTTGTTGCAAATGGAGTTGTATATGGTCATAGAGCCTAAAAAATGTTCTATTCACAAGGAGAACTGGGTTAAAAACATTTTAAAAAAATTGAGATGTCTCTTTCAATTACTAGTGAATTAAAAGTTATTTAAATCTATTCAAATTATACTTTTGTTCTTTCTAAAGTATATATAAATAAATAATGAATTTGATTATTTACAAAAAGAAGAAGAAGGAAACTATTAATTTGATCCAATTTTCTGTATCTGAAGTTATATTTTTTAAGTTTAGGGGAAATTTTTTATTGTTATTTTTATTTTTCACTAGTTTGAATTACATGTTTTTAATTTTTTTTTTTTTTGTTACTACTGCAGATTAAAAGCAGTCACATTTGTGTAGCTTTTTATATGATAGCCCCGTCACATATGCACAGAGGCCTTCATATATGAGCAATTTCCTATAGGATGGTCTTTTGGCTATAGCATATATTCATGATTTTATCCGACTGCCTCATAACTGTTACATAAAGCATAATAATAGTCGTATAAATTACAACTATATAAGATGGCCCATAGTCCGTTGCATTTAGTCATTATATATGACAAGCCATTGTAAATACAATACAATATACTACGACCAGCAGTATAAGATTATCTTATATACGATGGTCTCGAAGCCGTGGTATAAAATGTTACACATTATGGCCTATCGTATATAATGATTAAATGCAACGGTTTTAGGGCCATCGTATAAAGTCTCGTAGTAAATGATCCAGTTTCTGGTAGTATACATATATTACTTTCTTAGTTGAAGCAAAGTAAATCAGTAATAATTATGAGAAAGATGGAAAAAAAATATTAAATACTTAAAATAAATCAAAAACTTTGTAAGAAACTTTAAGTTCTATAGATGCACTATCTTGGTAAAGGTAAATAATGAAATGGACTCAATTATGCCTAATAATATATGGATTTTTGTTGATTTGCCTCTAGTAAGAAAACAAATTAAAGTAAATGAGTTTTTAAAGAGAGATACAATTCAGATGGAACATTTCAAACTTTTAATGCTTAGTTAAGTATCAAAAGTTTTATTCAAAAGAAAGAAATAGATTATCTGGACACTTATTCACAAGTGAATGCTCAAGAAATCGATGTTAAAAGACCTACAAAAAGCCGCCTTTGATAGGAAACCCATTCCCCATAGGATTTGAAGACCTCCAAAAACTACTAATGGAATCTCCTAGGGATCAAGGAGAATTGGGAAGAACACAAATAACTTCTCTAAAGATCCAAGTCCTTCACTCCAGCAACCTAAGCTTAAAAGAAGAAGGACCATGACAAAAAGAGTAACGTTTTCTTGGACTTGAAAATGGTTTATTGTTCTACCTAATAAAGTGAGGTGTTTTCATATCTACTCAATTTGAATAGAAAGTTTTCTATTTACGCAAATCTGTTTTTTATTTCATAATTTATCCAACTCTAAAACTAATTTTTCACTCTATATCCATTTTGACTTTTTATTTAACAAAAAAAAAAAAAACAAAACAAACCTTTATTCACTTTTAACATATAGTTACTATATTGCCCTCAATATTCAAAACACCCCATCTACTATTGCACTGCTGTGAAACCAAATTGAAGACAATACAACTACTACATCATTGATGAAGTTTCCTTGGTGAAAATTGAAATTGAAATAAACCTATTCTCCCTGTTGAAGAAAAAGGCCAGTCGGCTCTGAGCTTAGGAGAGGAGTTGGTTTTTTCTTCACAAGATCAAGTTGGCATTGTTCAGCCAACTTTGAGTTCAGTTTATTTTTCTTTTTTGCTGTTACGGTGATTGATGCTTGTGTTTTGATTCCTAAGTGTCTTTGGGTACTGGTATTTGTCCATTTTGTGTTGTTTGTTTGGTATAAGGAAGGAAAGAAAGGAAGTTGTAGATTTATGCTTGATTTGGCTCAAAAACTACAGAAGTTTCGACCAACCTTCTATAGGTTACGATAGACCTTCTTCGAGAGTTTCAATTGACCTTCAGGAGGTTTTGGTCGACCTTCAAAGGGTTTTTTTTTTTTTTTTTTTTTGTTTTTAGTAGAATTGACCTTCGATCAATTCGACCTTTGAAGAATTAAATCGACCTTCAAGCAAAAATTTTTTTAAAAAAGTTCAATAGACCTTCAAAAGGATTTTATTGACCTTCCATATGGTCATTTCGACCTTCAAGCCTTTTTTTTAGTCCTTTTTTTTCTTAAAAAAAATATTTAGACCCTTTTTTCTCTCTATTTTGTTTTAATTAAGATATTTCTCCCCATTTCTTTCTAATATTGTTTGTACATTTTCATGAATATATTGTTCTTTTTAGATTCTTGCAAAGATGGGTTTTTAGCTGATTTGGTCCCACAAGTTTAGGCCAAAAAACAGTTCGATCCTTTAAGTTTTTTTTTTTCAGCAATAACGATTCCTCCCATTTTTACAGATCGCTAGAGTGATCCAAACCACTAATTTCCGACCATTCACAAGGCGGATAGCACATGACAGTGTCTGAGGAGTAAAAATGTCATTTTGTCATTTCACCATAAAATGAAGTCGTTTTAATTTAAAATTTCAAAAAAAAAAAAAAAAAAAAATCTCTGACCAGATCTAAACCCGGCAGACACCACCACCCTGGTTCCTCACGTTGTCTCCGGCAGCAGCCACATCTAACAGTAATAAGTTTCCAGCCATTCTTAGAACAATATTGAATCATTAAATTAGACAGCAATATTGCTTTGGTTGTCTTTTTCAGTTCTTCGGTCTTTCCGGTAGCAGCTGTTTCAAATTCATCAGCACCCTCTAGTTCGATAACTCTTCCGATGTCTTCAACAACATTTTCAGCAAGAGTGCAATTGAAGTCTTCTCTTATAACAACCCTCAGTACCGCAATTTCCTCAGCATCTGGTGGCAATGTGTATGCCGGAACTATCCATCCATACTTTCTCAGCAAATCTGCAATTTGGAAAACTGTGTACTTACTGCTGTCCCTGAGTGAGAATGCAACCAAGGGATGTGGATGAGGCTGGAAACTTATTACTGTTGGATGTGGCTGATGCCGGAGACAACGAGACGTGGACCAAGGTGATGGTGTCCTCCGTTGTTTAAATCTGATCCGTGATTCTTTTTTTTTTTTTTTTTTTTTAAAGTCCAATTAAAACGACATCATTTTACGATTGAATGATGATTTTGCCCCTCAGACATTGTCACGTGCTGTGCATGTGACTGGAGCCACCATGTGAATGGTAGGAAATTTATGATTTTGCCCATTTTGATTACCCGTAAAAATGTCATGGACCATTACGACTCAAAAAAAACTTAAGGGATCGAAATGTTTTTTGATCCAAACTTGTGAGATCAAATAGGCTAAAAAACCCTTTTTCTGAATACATTTTTCTTTTTAGATTCTTGCAGAAATGGATTACATCAAAATTGCTATTCACGATGGTACCAAATGACATTAGTTATGAAGATTTTAGAAGAATTATGACAAGATGAATGAAGATTGATTTAAATCAATTCGACATACAAATTTCACTTGCATCCAAATTATTTGAAGGAAGTGCTAAATTAATGGAAATTGAAGATATTTACAGAATCATGTATTTGAAAAGGAAAACTAATTCTAAAATGATGGTCGTTAATCAAATTGATACATCAATGTTGCATAAGTCAATGGTGATCGAATTTCAATGGTCATCACAGATTTTGGCATGCTAAACTACATCAAGGTTCCCTTTTTGTTGTTTACTAATAATTAAGAAAAAGGAGGAGGGGGTTGGGTGCATAGTACTGCTTGGTTAGATTTCCTTGGTACTTGCTCGAGGCTAAAATTAATAAATATTTTGTAATTTTTTGGATTCCGTTTAATATTTAATTTAAATAATATTTTTAGTATAATGTTTATATTTAGTGATTTTTAATTATATTTGGGGCCCGCATATGCGGGTTTCACACAAGTAATAATAATAATGATACGTTTCTATACATGTTCATCAAGTTCGAAAAAGATATGATTTAATGAAAAAGAATATTTATTCCCTTATAAAAAATATTTAATTTTTGTTTATATTTGGGAAGTGATAGTTTATGTTTGTGGTTGATTATGGAAAGTTATCATATGGACCAAGGTCCATGTCCTGTCCTGTGGTTCATATACCTTTTCAACCATTGTTCCCTTTTTGGATAGAAACTAGCAACCCACGTTTCACTGTATATATTCTGAAAATCATCTGATCCATCACTTTTCGAAAGGACATTATTGTGTACCACATGCCACGTCTCTAATTTGGAGGTATCGTCCAAATATAGTCCTTGAATAACTCCATCCATTTATATGTCCTTAATAACTCAATAATAGTTAAAGAAGTGCATTGTTTAATGCAAGATCTTAATTCATTCAATCTTTTAACAGTATAATATTTTGAGAAAAATAAAATATTTGTGTAATTGGCTCATTTAGAATCCATAGAGCTTCAAAAAAAGTAGGGATTTTTTTTTTGACTTTGAGAGTTTGCTTTACAATATAGATAATAGATACATAGATTTATTATTTATTATACATATAAAAATATATTTTTTTAATATTTGGTATTATATCATTTAAAAATATAATATTTATAACAATATAGAAATATAAAAAGTCTCTCTACATAAATCAGCCTATGATATATAATTTTTTTTTAGTATTTTTTGAAAATAGGAAAGGTAAGTGAATTCATTTATTTTAGTATTTTTTAGAAAAACAAAAAGGTTAAGTGAATTCATTTATCTTAAAATATTTGTTATATAATTTATTGATTTTTTAAATAAATTATTATTTTTTTTTTTAAAAAAAATACGGGTAATGTGGCATGCGAAAGGTTAGAATCAACTGACGTTTTTGAAAATTTGGAAGCTTGGTTTAAGTATGTATAATAGAATTATATTTCAATGGTCAGCAAAGATTTTGGCATGCTAAATTACATCAAGGTTCCTTTATGTTGTTTACTAATAACTAAGAAAAAGGGGGAGAGGCTTGGGTGCATAGTAGAACCCCTTAATTTAGATCTCCTTGGCACTTGTTTGAGGCTAAAATTAATAAATATTTTGGAATTTTTTACTAATTTGATATTTAATTTAAATGCTATTTTTAGTATAATATTTATATTAAGTGATTTTTAATTATATTAGTTTCACACTAGTAATAATAATAATAATAAT
>JAOXNR010018923.1:0-27055 GCA_028571225.1 Parsonsia alboflavescens
TTGATTAATGACCTTTCGGTCAATCCAAATCAAAATTTAGTCATAGTCTTTTCTTTCCAAAGCTAATGGGCTTGAAGACAAATTCTGGATTAGACTTTGAACATTATTAAAATCTTGACAAGAATCTAAATAATTGGTCACTAATTCTTCTGTATGAAAATAATGCTTTAAACTTGATTTACTTGATAATAATAAAACATTAACTATTATATGTACTACTAGAACAAGGTTTCTTTTCATTACTATTGATCTAAAATATTAGACAATGAAAAAGAATAAACCTAGAATGTGAATTCTGTTATATTTCTAAACATATAAAAGTGTTTTAAGAATATCTAAATCATAAAGCAAAGAAAGAATTCCCAATGCAAGATTCATTTTTATCTTTAAGAAGTTTTTTCATCTTTTACTGGAGTTCCCCTGTTCTGAAATCCTGTAAGGGATTATAGATATAAATTAATGATTCTTGAATCAACTATCCATAAGGAATAGATCTAATCATTAATAATAACTTCAGTTGAGAAATATCTTTAGATATGAATTTCCTCTTAGGAAAGTCTTTGCTCCAGTGTCCGAATTGTCCAAATGAAAAAAAATCCCCGAAGCTTGCAATCACTATGTATATGACTTTCTAACGATGCTTGAGATGATTTCTCCTGTATATCTATAGAACAATTTTCTCCATCCTTTGATTCCTCTTTCATTTAGACTTATTCTCAACAGGATAAATCTTTTCTGAAAGCTTTGGATCTCATTCAATCTTATCTACATTATCCATAGCCTTTAAGAATTCTTCCTGCGAAGGAAATCTACCATTAAGAGCTAAAAGCCTCCTAGCAGATTGTAAAATGAATTCAAGGAATATGATGTAGATGCCTTAACGTTGAATATATATATATAAACTCCCCTTGTCTCGTGGACATCAAGATCTTTAGCTTCATTATAAATCTTGAAATCCACGAGAGCAAACTCTCAATAAGAAGATTCTTCAGCCAACTTGATACGCATTAAGGAGTTTGCAATTTCCTAATCAATCTCTTATTCTGAATCTAGCTTTAAAAGATTTATCAATTTTTGCAAAAGTATCCTCATCTTTATAATTATCATTAAGTGATTTTGACACAAGATTTAACATCAAGAATTTTAATTCTTGGTTAATATCTTTCCATGCCATATGGGAGTCCTTTTGTTCTTTCGTAGAATTTTCTTTTATAATTTAGATTGTGGATGTAGAAGTTATTCTCATTGTTCCACATTTAGGATTTTAAGCAATTCTCTTTTCTAGTCCAAATAACTTGTTCTAGTTGACTATCTCTTAAATAGAAAACTGACCATTGGACAAAGAGAGATACTATCAAAACTATTCTAAAAGGTAAAATAAATAATCTATAAAATAAATAAAACATATAAAATAAGCAATTTAATGCAATAAACACATTGTTCTTTTCATATTATCTTTGACCATAGTTGTTTCTCCCACTATAGTTAATAATATGGTGGCTTAGAGTATTGATCTGTTCAACAAATGCACCAATATTTAATGACCACATTTGGCTCTTAGAAAAAGCAACAGAGCTACGTGGGTAGGCTAATGCTTTTTTAAGTTGAGTGTTTAACCATTACCTACTAAATTCTTTTAGTTAATCAATCTAGAGAAGTTCCAACGATGGGCTGGCCACTCATATGATATACTATGGATAATCTAGTATTAATGCCTCCAACAATGGACTGGCCAACAAGCCCAACGATAATTAATCTTATGGACTTAAGTCTAAATTAATTATAAGACTTAATAAAA
The DNA here is from genome assembly GCA_028571225.1 of Parsonsia alboflavescens. Taxonomy (NCBI): domain Eukaryota; kingdom Viridiplantae; phylum Streptophyta; class Magnoliopsida; order Gentianales; family Apocynaceae; genus Parsonsia; species Parsonsia alboflavescens. The sequence continues at coordinate 1,799 of JAOXNR010018923.1, forward strand.
TAACTAATTAATTTTTATTCAAGCCCAAATAATTAATTTCAAGGATTAATTAAATCCTCAATTAATTGTTGATATTATTTAGAATAAAATTAATTCATTCTCCGATCTCCTATTTAAGAATGATATAAAATCATTCATTCCCAATAGGACTAGATTAGGGACCATAAGACACAATGTTCATGGCTCTATAAAATGAGTTAAATACCCTTACTACATAGTAGTAATTGACTTAGTCATTCTAAACACCTTCTATTATCACCATAAGAAGATGATGTACTCCATGATACATTGCTGTAAAAACAGAAGGCTTGTTGAGATAAATCTCAACCCTTAGTCTTTGACCTACGGGTGTATTGACACATTTTCCCTTCTATGTAACACCCATAATTGAGTATGGGTCTTGCGTACTATCACCTTACCCAATAGCATCTACCATCCTTAGGTATGTAGTTATATTACCATTGAATCACAAGAATACTCACTAGAAGAATATTCAACACAATAACAATTGCACTACTAAGGCTTCAGGTTCAATGATCTAGCTAAAAACAAAACACAAGGGGATGATTAACAGATCTCATTAATGAAATGGCACAAAGAACCTATTGTATGAGTCTGTCTTAACTAACTAACTCCAAGTTCTTAACATACAAGACTATTGATCTCCATAATGTGATCCCACCCATAGCATATCAAAGCACAGGGAACTAGATTCACCAGGCCACCAACCCATTCTCATGTCATGGGGACGTGTCCACGCAGTAGCAACAGTGATACTGGTTCTCTCTTCTTTGATAGTACCTTTAGAGAACAATCATTGAATGGTCCTAGTCTACACATACAAAATATGCTAACACATAGTTCGGGAGCCTTACCCAATAACTAAAGTTAAGTCACCCTACTTAAAAGAGACTAATGTGTTTTGACCTTTGTTCAATGGAATGCCCAATTCCATTGGTCGACCAAGAACTAATTCCTTATGATTCAAACTTTTGGTGTTCCGTACCTTACTATGTTGAATGTCCCAACACACAAATCACCTATTTAAATCAATTTGGACCTTATTGCATGTTATGCTAATATGTATAAAATTACTTATTAAGATGATAGTCTTTTACTTTTTTTTTTAGAAAATGATAGCCTTTTTGGGTAGAAATCCCAATGGTACTGAGGCCATTATAAAACGTTTTGTAAAGATTCCAGTCTAGGTAGGGCTTGGCCTAGACTAGATTTGCTGGAAGTTTTAGCAAAATTGAAAGTGTCTTTCCAAGTCCCACCCAAAGATTGGAACGGTCCTAGTAGCTTATGCCTATTGTTGAATAAGAGGTACTCCAAGCTGGTCTTGTTCGGAGTTGTAGAAATAAAAACCTTGAAGAAGCTCCTAAATGGGTCCAAAGAAACCGAGACTCTATATAGGTGGCAGGTCGCTATGAAATCAATAATGGTTAGCACAACATTTGGAATGAGCTAAGCTAGGGAAAAATTCCAAAATAGACTATGTCAAAAAATATTTGATGCAAGTATGGCAGGAGAATATCTCCCCTGAGGTTAGTCAAGTGAAGGACTATGTATCCAACACAACAATTGTTGGGATGCTTGGATTCCAAAGCAACAAACAACTGTTGGGATGCTTGGATTCCGGAGCGACGGCTATGTCATCTTAGTTTAAACATCTTTCCCCTTTAATCTGGAACATCTTTGAGGGACCTAAGGAGGAGGAAAGAGAAAAGGCCTCCAATTCGGAGGGATGATAGACTTTGCTTCTAACAAGAGAAGCCCTAGCCGCAAGAGGAGGCAAGTAAAATACTTTGTTATCAGGGTGTGTAGAAGGAACAACCCAAGAAATCACTTCTATTCAAAGAGAAGGGTTGTAGAAGAAGATGATTGGTTAAACGATTCAGAACACATTTTTCCGAGAAAGGCGAGAAGATGGAAATTTTCTAAAACAGTAAAGAGAGGAGAGAAAACTCACTCGTCGATTCTTGAAAAACTGAGAGAAGAAGTGTTCTAACCTCGGAGAGTTCGCCCGACAAAAAGAAAAAGAAAGCTAAAAAAGTTATTTTTGTAGCGAAAAAGGTTTTGGTATATCCTAAAATCTAGAAAGCTTTCTAATTTATATACGAGAATGGGTCCCTTTCGTTTCTGAAAAAGTTCCATTACACTTGAAAAAAGGCAACTAGTAAAAACTGATGGGGCATATCACCTCCCAAACTAGTCGTCATAGAAAATAGTGGGACCTTTCAGAGGTTGAGACTTAAAGATGGTAATTTTGGCACCATGACCTTTGAGCTTGACTGGCCTAAGGGGTTAAAGATGGGAGAAATGGGTATGACCCAAATGAACTAGCCAAATGGATAGAAGCCCCAACCCGAATACCTAAAAATTCGAATCACAAGTTAAGAGGGAAGGTGCACAACAACCTCTTCCCCCTCTTCCCACCAACCTCCCAGGTCTCCAACCTTAAAATGAGCATAGAAGAGGACTCAATGGCCGACCTTCAACGAGGTGAGTGCCTATCCATTGCATACATCTTCCATGCCATGATTAAATGTCTACGACTCTTAACATACTCTATGAACCCATAATCACTCATCGCGACCTTCGAAGAGGGATAATGGAGCCCATTGAAATTCATAGGTAGGTTGTGAGGATGGTTTAAAGATTGTTTCTGAGCTCCATCAATTATAATGACCAAAGAGATATTATCAATTTACAATTCAATTTGATTTTTGTCATATATATGACCTCTTAAAATAATATTTTCTAGTATCTTTGAAAAAAGACTATGCTAGAGAAAAGTAACTAGTTAATATTGTCTACATATATAATGACGTTTTGGAGAATGCAAAGCTTGATAACAGACGGGAGAAATGGGTCTGCCTGGACAAGTCAACATAAATGGGTAAGACCCGGACACAAGTCAACCCAAATAGGCCCAAAGCCCCAACCTTCAATACCTGAAAGTCAGACTCACGAAGTCAACAAGGATAGGTGGGTAGCGACCTGCAACTACCGATCTTCTAAGTAAACTTGATAGAGGTACCACCAGACCTTGGACCATGAACTAGTAACTCCCAACTCATCTCATACGTCTTCCATGCCACAACTAGATGTGCATGACTCCTAACATCTGCCTTGAGCCTACTGGGGCATTGACATTCTTGGACCCTTCCCAAAAAGGAGTGGGGGTGTTCAGTTCTTGATCGTTGTTGTGGAGTACTTCACCAAATGGTTCAAAGTAGAGCTAATGGCAGCCATCTCATCACTAAAAGTCCAATCTTTTGTCTAGAGAAACATTTTATGCAGGTTCATGATCTTCCAAGATATAATTTAAAACAACTGAAGGTAGTTTATTGGTGACCTGTTCAAAACATTCTGCAAGAATTTGAACATTGAGCAGAGGCTAACCTCGGTAGCTCATCCCCAAGCTAATGGGCTTGTTGAGGTCAGAAATAGGACCATCTTAGAAGGGCTCAAGAAAAGACTCACAGAGCTGGATAAAGGAGGTCATAAACCAGTTTGGCCAGATGAAATTCCAATTATTTTGTGGGTATACAGAACAACACCTGGAAAAGCTACAAGGGTAACACCATTCAATTTATGCTTCGGTGCAGTGGCAGTGATGCTGGTCGAGGTCGGCATGAAGTCACCAAGATTGACTGAAGACAATTCATTTTTAAATGAGTGGGAGAGAAGGGCAAACCTTGACCTCTTTGAAGAGGTTAGAAATAAAGAAATGGAAGCTGATAGGATGTACAAAAGGCTGATCACAAATTTTTTAACCTCCTTATTATTCAGTGCACATCGGTTGTTTATTTTAGGTTTCCAGACAAAGATGTTCAGATGCTCCTGAAAGGAATCAACAAGTTTCCCTTTGATTTTAACAGGTAATACTTCTCCTAATTTTATCCTTGTCTCAAAGAATTTAGGGTTGAGGAACACCTTTCTTCCTCTGCCAGCTACCTGGATTCTATAATCATTATTCCCTTTTGGGAGGTTGATGCAGTTCTCGGTCTTGAGCTTAGGTGAGCTCTCTTGGTTACCTTCAGTGATGTAACATTCTACGGTGAGCTGTCTGTCAACTTCTAGGACAATCCATGTGTCTCCAACTTAGATTTTCAGGCTATAGTGGAGTAGACAAATTTCTGCTCTCAAGTCCGTGACCACCCTTCTACCCAAGATTGCATTATAGGTTCTAGGGGCGTCGACCATCATCCAATCCATGACCTTAGTGACCTCTTTGCCACTCACACGGACTGTCGTTAGGATTTGAAGAATCCCATTAGCAGCATGGGTCGTGCTGATATTGAAGTTGGTCAAAGCTATGAATGATCTTATCGGTAAGCTCATGTATATCCCCACTTCATCAAACGTCTTCCAATATAGGACATTCAGAAGAGCTCTGATGCCTGAGTCAATATTCTGAGAGTAATCAGGTGTAATTAATTCTTCGAGAGACTGTTCTTGTGTCTGTAGACTATTTGTGATTTGATTGTAAAATAGAAATCAAATACTTTTCTGATTAGTACTCTGCAATTACATGACAGTAGGCAATTAGGATAGTTGTGAGATCCTTGAATCTCGCAAACTGCTCCTAGAATAGTGGAGTTTCAATTGGTTAAGATATCTTGTCATTCACGTCTTTGTCGAGAGCTGCAAGCTAGCTAACCGACCTCTAGACCAACTTCATGACTTTCCAGTAGACATCGAGGGTCTTGGCTATCTTCTGGGGGGTTGCATCGAGTGGTACAAGGCTCATGGGAGATGTTAGGAACTGTGCACATCTAGTCGTTGCATGAAGGATATATGACATAAGTTGGGAGTTAACAGGTCGTGGTCCCTTGTCTGGTGGTGCCTCTCTTGAGCTCATTTATTAGGTCGGTGACCTTGGAGGTCGTAGGTAGCAGGTCCCTGCCTATCTATCCTTGTTGACTTCTTGAATTTGACTTTTTGGTATTAAGGGTTGGGGTCGTGGGTCCATTTGGGTTGACTTCTGTCCAGGTCCTGTCCATTTATGTTGACTTGTCTGGGACATACCCATTTCTCCCATGATTATCCCAATTTAGGACCAGTGAGCTCAAAGGGCATGGTGTCTAAATTACCATCTTAAAGTCGTAGCCATTAATGGGTTCGCCAATTCCTTGTAATGACTTGCTTTCGGATACCAATCCATTTGTGTCTCTAGCAGAGAGTGGTATGCTGGCTTTCAATTTTTTGACCTCAAACAGAGTTGCGCACATATGGTCCCTGCATGGAAGGTATATGAGCTTAATTAGGGCTCACTACCTGCTATTCGTGGTCCAGGGAGACCTCTTTCATGCTCATGTTGTAGATTAGTGACCTAGGAAATCGGTGGTAAGAGGTCCCTACCTACCGATTCCTTGGGACTTGTAGGTCTAACATTCAGGTATTAAGAATTTTCATCTCTAAGTAGCAACTGTGACTTTCAGGTACTAGAAAATTACCATCTTCAAGTCGAGAGCCCGACCTTCAGGCATTAGGAATTGCCATCTGCAGGTTCGAGGGCCTTTGAAAGATCGAGCCGTTTCCTTGTAACTACTTGCGAGTCTGACCTTCAGGCATTAAGAACTACCATCTTTTCATGTTTTTGTAGTAATTTCCTACTGCTTTTTCTCTGAACCCCCTTTCTCTTTGGTGCAAACAACTTCATAGAAATGTCTTCCACTTGTGATGCTGCATCTCCTTCTATAACTGATATGGTGAATGGGGTCTTTCATTCTCCCCCAGTCTTGGTCCAGGCTCCTCCTATACTAAGTCTAGCCTATGACTTATCTAAAGTACAGGCTAGTTAAGTGTCTTTTTCCCTCAACCCTGCTAATGTCTTTGAGATTGGAATGGAAATGAAACAAGAAATTTCCACAATAGTCAAATATCCACAATAGTCGATCATCCAAGATAAACTTTGAAATTTCATTCATGTATATCCCAAAGCCTTGCTTAAACAAGTCATTCAAATATCTCAATTCATAAGAATATGATTCCAAGGTATTCTTATGACTATCGATTATCAACAATTCAGAAATAAAATCCATAGGCATGAGTATATCACTTCCACCAAACAAAGAATAATCATGCTTCTAAACTTCATCATGTATACTTGTCTTGGCACATCAAACACATAGTTACAAGCATATTCTTTCACAAACTCAAAATCCATAAAAGCTGTCACTAAACTCAAAGAAGTATAAGACATTCTTTCTCTAAATAAGAAATCGTCATGTTTAAGAAATTTCACTATAGCACCTTGCATATGAACATCATAAGCATCCCTAAACTCATACTTAGTCCTAGAAAGCAATCTTTCATCTTCAAATTTCAACAAACTATCACCAAGTATAGAGATAAGAGTGTTCCACTTTAACATAGCATTCATCTCCCTTTTGTCATTTTCCTCCTTCAACTTGTTTACTCCTTTAGAAACCTGAAAATTAGGAAGAAGACAACTAGATAATGAATGGTCAATGCTAGAAATGGGGATACAATCCTCTTTGCTCTTTTTGATAACCAAGGCACGCTCATTCCCTCTTTATTTTTGATGAAAGTTCTATTTTTGTTCACTCAAATCTTGCCTCTCCAAGACACTCATCTCTTTTCTCTCTTTCACACTCTCATTTTTCATCTTCTCTTCTTCTTTTCTCTCATACTCCTTTTCTCTCTCAAGCTCTCTCTCATTTTCACCTCATGTACTTTCTTTTTCTCTCTCAAGCTCTTCTTTCTCTTCTATCTCTCTTCTAATATATTCCTCCATCTTTTCCATTATTACATCCATCTTATGCATTATTACATTGATCCTTGGCATTACCTTCTTGAAGGTCTTCATGAAGTGTCTCATTTTCAACAACTTGCTTCACTTGATTAGGAGTCTCTTCAATTGGCAATTAGTCACTTAGCTTGGATTTCAACTTTTGCTCGTTGGGAATGGATTTATCTTTCTTTGAACAAGCACCTTGCACCTTATATTTTTATAGAAGTGTCATAAGTCGAGTTTTCATAAGACTTCCCATGTGTTGACTTCCTCTTCTTCAAGTGTCTTTCAACTTGAATGACCATGTGTACCATATCTTCAAGCTAGTCATAGTAGTATGGCTCAACTAATTCCCAAATATCTAGATTCAAGCCATTGAGAAATCTAGTCATTTTGTCTTCTTCATACTCCACTATGTTAGCTCTCTCCAATGCAATCTTCAACTTTTCCTGGTACTCTTTCACACTATTGGAACCTTGAGTAACAACCATGTACTGGAGCTTTGGTGTATATCTTTCTCTCATATATTGCCTCAATTCTTCCCATGTAGTAATATATACTCCAAGTATCCTTTGATATTTAAAATCTTCTTTCCACCAAGCTAAGGCTTCACTCTCAAGGCTACCAACAACTAGCTAAATCTTATGTCCTTCCAAGTAGTTGTGCTTTGCAAACACAAGTTCTACCTCTCTTTCCCAATCAAGGTAAACTTCCAGTTCAGTTGTACCATAGAAATATGGAATGTTCATATGATCTCTCTCAAGATGTCTACAATGTTCTCCTTTTCTTCCATATCTTCTTGGCCTCCTTTCATTATCATGGTAGTATCCATCATCATACTCCATATGTTCATATCTCCTCCTAGATGGATGCATGTGTTGGATCTTACTTCCAACCCGTTCATATGTCACATACTTCTTAGAAGAACCAGGATGTGATGTCTCCCTTCTTTCCTCACGATAAGATGATTGAGATGAGAATTTATAAATGATGTACCTACAAAATGAACAAACAAAGGGGATATGCATATCCTCATAATAAACTCGTGTATGACACTTGTTTTAGGCTTTGCTCGCTCTAATGTGCTCATTCCCTATGACTTTTACCTCTCTTAGCTCTTCTTCAAGTTCTTAATGCATCTTCAAGAGTAGACAATTACTCAACAAAGTAACCAAATCAAACATCAAAAACTCAAAGCAAATAGGTCATATCTTCCAACATATAAGATTCAAAGAGATAAGAGTTCCAAAGAGAATGGTCAATGAAGACAAGACAAATGATCAAACACTTAGAATTCAAAGAAAATAGATGAAAGGCAATTTATCAAACACCTCGAGGTCAAAGGATTGTGATCCAGATTTTCAGTAATTTCAATGTGATTAGGTGTCACAATAACAAGTTTCCAGGAGACAAAGAGACAATTCAATACAATATATCACAATTCAAGCTCTACTCATCAATTTGATCAACATGTCACTAGAATTCAACTTCAAAAATTGTATCTCAAACTCAATTTTGAATTTCTGCATTTTTTTTTTGACTTTTTCAAGTTTGGAGATCTTTGATCTCTCTCCTTCTCTCTCTCTCTCTCTATATATATATATATATCTTTTTTAGAGATGGTAGACGAAGTAGATTCACTAAACAAATTGAATTGGCCTTGATTTTTGGTCTTGGACACAATTCCACAAATCACAATGGATCATAGGAGAAGTAGGATTAATTTAAAGGAACAAAAACATATAAGATCATAGGATTTCAAAGAAACAACATGATCTTACACATAAACTAGAAAGCCATTAAAGATAGGAAAACCTTTCGATGGAAAACCTAAGCTCTAATACCAAAAAGATGAGATCTCATATTGGAATGGAACGCTTCATTCAACAATCAATTCAACACACACCCAATTTGAGATCTAACTAAGACTTCATATAAGAGGTTCAAGGTAGAACCATTGACCATAATGTCTTCCAATATGATATAATTGGTTGAATCCCTTCAATTCAACTCAATTACTCTAGCCAAGCATTGAAGATCTCAAGAGTTTCACTAAGAACCCTAGATGAGCTATTAGATGAACACACAAGAAAAGATGTGTTTAATCTAGAAGGATTCTCACAATTGTTTGAAAAGTGTTTGTAGAATAATTTGTCTTGCAAAATGCAAATAGAGAACTATATATAGTCTCAACCCTAACAAGTCCTGAGAATGAATAGGGACTTGTCTAACCATCTAAACTAGCTTAAGACACAAAGCGAAGTCATTAAGATCAAGTGGACTAGTCCAAACAGACTCAAGATCGCATTGAGATAAAATAATTGAAAGGATGTCTGGAGCCTGATCAAAATGTGACCAGCACCGGATGTAGAGGCAAATGGCTATTGGAAATTCCAGCGGCCATCCGGTTCTGTTTTCGGGCACCAGCCTGATTACTATAGAACTCATATGGTGCTCTTTTGTGCCATCCAGTGCTTGCTTGTGCCAACTTCGTGCCTCATTTTGCACCGTGCCAACTTCTTCCCAAGCCTTCCAAGGCTCTTCAACTAGATTACGAAAGCTCCCAAGGGCTTGTTCCTTGATTGTACACTCGTTATTGATATCCTCTATGATGCACCAGTTGAATTCCTTCCTTGGTTGCACTTCATCCATTAGTTGTTGTTCTTCAAAGCTTGTTGGAAAATCAAGCAGCTCTTCCCTCCTTTGTACAAATGTGATCAATTCTTCTTTCAACTTCAAAGTATCATTCTTATATGTGCAGTATTCATCTTCGTACCAAAACTTCCAATCATTGTTAAGATCATCTTCAATTTAGATCATAAGTTCTTGAACAATCTCCAACAAGTCTTTCTTCATTCTTGATCTCCCGACCTTGTATTTGAAACACAAACTCTTGTACATAATCTCCTTCTTTTTATAAGCATCCTTGTGGTCTATATAGATCTCATGTTTAGTATGGTTGACCTTGAATTGTAAACCTCTACATTTGAAGCCGAATAGATTGATTCTCCTAAGTTCTTGATATGAGATCTTCCATGAATTCTCCCATGCCATTTATGTTCTTTGATCTCCATCAAGAGAGCTCATCTTGTAAAGGAGAGTACAGAACTCGTTATCTCTGCCAAGCGAGACAGAGAATCTTATACGGTCTTGAGCAACCTTCTGGAGAAGAGCAAAAAGAATATAGGCGATGCCAAACCAATAATCTAGTTGTGGTCTCAACCCTTGAAGAGGCTGTCCAGGAGAGCTACAACCTGCTCTAGTTTAGTAATCAATAGAAACACTGCATCCACAAGCTCAAGACTTAGCTAGGGGACTTCCAGTTTATGTGTGATGATTGTGGGAGCCTATCTCTGACCAAGCTCGAAAGGATCCTATCTTTCCAAGATTATGTGGAATCCTTGTTGTAACCTTAGATGATGGGGTTGTATATGGATGTCACAGATAAGCGTCATTAGATTAATGGGGAAATGAAAACCGATACTAACCTTGATGCCCAATTATAGCATCCGAAGTCGGCTAACCACCTGCCAAGGGAGCACAGAGGTTTGGATCCAACCTCGTAGCAGGACGTCACTACAGTTGAAGTCTTGGCTAAGGTCTGCCAAGCTAATGAGGGCCCTTTTGAGAAGCGGAAAAAGCTTATGGTTGCCATTACCGAAGCTGAGACCACTAAGAGAGTAGTCCATGATATTCCAACTAAGGCATTTGCTTGACCTGAAGGTATAGTTATCCATGGCTATGGAGATTTAATTACACATTATCTCTCTCATCCCTAGCTTGTTGCTTTTGATAAGGTACTCAATATCTCTCGAGCTACTCTTCTATTTTTGAATAGACCTCCAGTTGAGAATACTGTTGATTACTTCGCAGGTCTCTTAGATGAGCCGTGAACAACAAGGAACTGTTGAGCCCACTAGAGGCTTAGGGAGAAGTTGATGAAGAAGACTAACTTATAATAGAATAGGACTTTTTATAGTTTTCATGCTTTGTAATATACAATGTTGTGCCTTCTGAACTTATATTTCTTTTCTCTATCCTGATATGTATCTGCATAGGATAAAATTGGGGAGGTTGCTAAGGTTTCATCACGGTTTAGTGAGCTTCTTTTAGATAAGATTCCAAGTTGTGTAATGATCAAATTTCTTTAGATAGCAAACATTCCAGGGTCTTAGGAGTTGCTGTCTTTTGAGATCAGAGAGCTTATAGGTCTCTCCTTTGTGAACTTCTTGGATTATATAAGGCCTTTCCCAGATTTCTTGCAACTTCGCCTATTATTCTTGTTTTCCAACATTTGACCTTTTAAGGACCATTTCTCCAATTGTGAAATGCTTTTCTTTCACTTTGTTGTTGAAAAAATTTGTGACTTGCCTTTTATATCCTCTATCAACTTCTACAACTTTATTTTTGACTTCTACAAGGAGTTCGAGGTTTGCCCTTCTCTCCCCCTCGTTTAAGACTGAATCATATTCAGTTAATCTGAAGGGCTTCATGCCGACTTCGACTGGCATTATAGATTCAGTAGCTTTCCGAGGCGTGGTTCTATATGCCTTTAGGATCCTTGGAATTTCTTCTGGCCAGAAATGTTTTCGACCTTCCTTCTGGAGCTAAGTAAGCCTTTTCTTGAGGCCTTCCAAAATTGTTCTGTTTGTGACCTCATCCAATCCGTTCACTTGAGGATGAGCGATAGAGGTCAACCTCTATTCTATATTCAAGTTTTCACAGAACATCATGAATGGGTCACCTATAAATTGCCTTCCGTTGTCTGAGATGATAGCTCAAGGAACCTTAACTTGCATACAATATTTCTCCATACGAAGGACTGTACCTTGGGCGAGGAAAGTATTTCCATTAGTTCTACTTCAACCTATCGAGTGAAGTATTCTACGACAACAATTAGGAATTGGACACCCTACACTTCTTTTGGGAAAAGTCCTAATATGTTGATACCTCGGGAGTTGAATGGCATCATCATGTTGATGGATATATACTTTGCTAGATGAACAAGAGAATTATTTCCTTGCAATTGACAATTTGTGCTTTTCTGTATGATCTTTACAATATTTGAAACTGACGAAGGCCAGTAATAACCCGTCCTCAGTATAGTGTTTGTGACAGTTTTTGCTCCTACTATTGATCCCTATATTCTACTATGTAGCTCTTCAATCACATACTCTCCTTGCTCCCTTGCTTAGGCATTTGATCAAGCATATGACCTCCTGTATACCTCATCATCTCCTATCAGGACATAATGTGGTGCCCATTTCTATATATGGCAAACTTCTTTGTCATCTTGTGGGAGGTCCCCATCTTTAAGGAATTTGTAGATTAGATATCTCTAGTCAGCCTGATCCTCTATAACTATGTTCTCTTCTTGGTTTGTGTTGGGGGAGTATAATTGTTCAACTAATAACTCGGCCTTTGTCCCCGCGAGCTCCCGGTGGACATTTGATAATACATCTGCTTCTGAATTTTGCTCTCTTGTTATTTGCTCAATAAAATACTCAGGTTTGGATGTTATATCTCTTACTCGTTTGAGATATTTAATCATATTTTCCACCCTAGCTTCGTATTCTCCAGCGACCTGGCTAGCTATAACTTGGGAATTAGTTTTGGCATGCAATTTTTGCACTTTTGGAGCTCTTATAAGCCTTAGACCCTCTAAGAATGCTTCATATTCGAGGTTGTGAAGCTGTACTTCATAGAATAAGGGATTCTCACTCCTCGAGGGCTGATCAGTACAATTCCCACCCTTGAATTTTCCTTTTTCGTAGAACCATCTGTGTACATGGTCCATATATTAATTTCACAAGTGCTTGTGAGCTCCAGTGGAACTTTTGTGCATTCTTTTACTAAGCCTGAGAGAGCTTGAGCATTGATAGCTTTCCTTGGTTCAAAATCAATCTGATATCCTGAGAGTTCAAGCGACCACTTCATTGTCCTACCCGATGGCTCGGGTTTCACTAGAGCTTGTTTCAGTGGTAGATTAGTTATCGGTTAAGAGTCAACATAGGGCTTAAGCTTCTTTAAATTAGTAAAAATCAAGTACAAGAATTTTTCAAGGTTTGAATATCTAATTTCAGGTCCCCAAAGGAAATAACTTACATAATACACTTGACCTTTCTACTAGCTACACCGAGCTAACTGTCTTCTTTGTCACAGTGAAGTACATCAAGATTTCCTCTCCCGACCTCGAGGAGACAAGTTGTGGGGGCTTTCCCAGAAGGTCTTTTAGCTTTCATAAAGGTATTTAGCAATCTTCAGTCCACTGGAAATCTTTTGGCTTCTTGAGGATGTCATAAAAATTCTCTCTCTTGTCAGCCATCTTGCAGAAGAAGTGTCCTAATGCTGCCATTTTTCCTATTAGGCTCTAGACCTCTTCAATGTTTCGGGGAGGCTCCATGTCTAAGAATGCATTTATTTTGTCGGGGGTCGGCATCAATGCCTCCCTCTGATATCATGAAATCCAATAACTTTCTTGCTAAAACTTCGAGAATACACTTTTCAGGACTGAGTTTCATATGACTAACTTTGAGCTTCTTGAAATTTACCTTGAATCTTCTATGAAGTCTTCTAAGGTTTTGGACTTAATCTCAATGTCATCCACATAAACCTTAATGTTCCTTCCGAGCTGCTTTTTAAAGACCTTATGCATGGCTCGTTGGAATTCTGCTCATGTATTCTTCAGACCGAATGACATTTTGGTGTATCGGTAGATCCCGAATTTTATAATGAACGAGGTCTTCACCATATCTTCTAATGCCATTGGAATCTAATGGTGCCCCTTGTAGGCATCCTGGAAACTTAGCCATTGGTAGCTTGCTGTTAAGTCCACCATTTGATCAATACTAGGGAATGAGTATGGGTCTTTTTGGCAATATTTATTCAATGTGGTGAAATCCACACACATCCTCCAAGTCCTTTCCCTTCTTGGCACAACCACTAGATTGGCAAGCCAGTTTAGGTACACGAAATTTTTCAGAATTCCTGCATCGAGAAGATCATGGACTTCTCGAGCAATGAGTTCATTTTGTTCTAGAGCAAAATTTGTTTTCTTTTGCTTTGCTTGCTTGACTTCTGGTATGAGCTCAACCTTCTACTCTACTATATTTCTATCAATCTTTCGTGGTCAGTAGGTCACCATGCAAACACTTTCAAGCATTCTTGAAGGGAGTCAAAGACCTTTCCTTTAATCTTAAAAGGCAAGAGTTTACCTACCTTTATCCTTTTTCCAAGGAATTAAAAGTTGAGGAAAGCTTTTTCTTCTTTATTGGCAACTTAGATTCTGAACTCATCATTCCCCTTGGGATGGTAGATGAAACTTTCCTGCATAGGCATTGCCGAGGCCTCTTTGTTACATTCACCGAAGTAGCATTCTTCTGCTAACCATCTGTCTCTTTCGAGGATGACCCGGTTTCTCCAACTTGGACCCTCATGCAGTAGCTTATCAAATAGATTTCCACTTTAAGGTCCATGACCCCTATCCTTCCAACAATTGCATTGTAAGTTTATGGTGCATCAATCACTAACTAGTCCATGAATTTTATGACCCGCTGCCATTGACATAGATTGTAGTTAGAACCCTCAAAATTCCCTCTATATATTTCATGCTACCAGTAAAGCTAGTTAAAGCAGTATCTGACCTTATCAGCGATATTTTATCTATCCCCATTTGGTCAAAGGCTTTTTTGTATAAGACATTTATTGCACTTCCAATGTCAACCAATATCTTGTATACCAAGAAGTCTTCAATTTGGAATAACTGGAGGTCACTAGTTATGTGCAGCTGCAGGAGGTGGATTTGCTGGACCTGTGTTCCTAGCCAGGAATTCTTGTAAGTGGCCCTCCTTCATTAGGCTCTCAATTTCTCGGTTGATGTCGAAGCGGTCCTCTATTAGGTTGCCATGACATTTATGGTAATGGCAGAACTTCACTGTGTCTCTCTTGGCCAGACGTGTTTTGAGAGATTTGAGTGGTTTTAATAGGTCCTTCCTTTTCATGACTACTAGTATCTCTGCCCCCGAGGTCATCAGTTGTTTGGTTATTAGGTATGGGAATGTGTTCCTCTTTTTACCTATAGGTACTCTTTTCTAATGACTGTGGACTTTTTGTTCCCCCCTTATTCTCTTTCTCAGTGGACAAGGCAATCCAAGAATCTTCTTTTGGACCGCGGTTTCTTCTGCTTTTATCAACTTCTCGAGGAATTTTTGTATCTCCTTGATGGTCTTTGTTGTTCCTTCTAGCAGCCTAAGAGCTACATACCCTCGTTGGATTCCTTGCTTGAAGGTAGTTATATGGATTGCATTGTTCTTTTTCTAAATTTCCACTACCGCAACATCGTTCTTTAGCAGCTTCTTTTGCTCTCATTGAATTTCTGTTTGATGTTAAATAGATCATTAATATCTTTTTCACATCTATTGCTGCTTTGATAGTTCTTCCGGAACAACAACTTCAATTGTGTCCAGCCCGAGATACTTATCATTGGAATTCCTTTGAACCAGGACTATGTTTTCTTGATCAACTTGGACTAGAAAGCTCAGCATTTGACATGTTCAAGGTACTCAAACATTTCTATGCAGGAGACGTATTCATCTATGTGTTGCAATGGTTTCCTTGCGTTATCATATCTTGCGTCCACTTGTGATGCCTTAAATCTTGGTGGCATTTGAGCAAGCCTGATGATGTAGACAACAGGTGAATTCTCTGACGAGTCCACACTGCCATGTATCTCCTCGTTTCCATTTCTCTTCTGATCTGTTGGAAGAGTCACTCTCATCAGTGGATTCGAGGCTAGCCCACAAGCCTCACTACCTGGCATTTCAATCATGCTACATCGAGGGAGTATCCTTTCTCCAAGAGGAGTCCTCAACTTGCTCCTTTGCTTTTCAAGAGTCTTTTCTTGATTGACCTCATGAAACTGAAGCTTGGTTGAGTTTGTCTCTTAGGTCAGAACCCCTTCCATTACTTAGGGTTTCTCTTAGGTTGACCACGGGTGAGACACTTTTGCCTTGTGATCTTTTTCGTGCCCGACTTGTCTCCCAACCTTCCATGTTGGGCCGGAGGTCATTTCTTATTTCTAAAGGTAGGGGTTGGTCAGGTTGTGTGCAACCCGCTTGGTCATGGGCTAGTTGTGCTTCTCTTTGAGATGGAACAGGGATGCGTCCTTTTAACATGTAATCTCTTCTACTTGAGATTCCTTCTAGGGCAGCCACCATGCTTTCCAAAAGGTCAGCTGGAACAGACATCCGACTCCCCCCTGATCTCTGTGGTTTTGGGTTGTTGCCATTGTTGCTCTAGTTAGGGTGTCTCTATCTTCCTCTTTCACGTTCAGGTGGAAGGTTCACCAAGATGCTCTGTTCTTGTTGATTAACCGGTGAAGGATTATCATTATTGTCTTCCATTGAGACTGGGTCTTCTAGCACTAATTCTCTAGTGCACAATTTTGTTCTGCTGGGTAGCCTACCTCAAGATGGTGGCTGAATGAGTGTTGGTTGCAATCAAGTCATCACGATCTTTGTTTTGCTTTCGTGTATAGGGAAGAAAGCTACGCTTTAGAATGTTTCTTCCTACAGATGGCGCCAGTGGTGATAGAGCTTGGAAACGCTCTTCTGGTCACCCTAAACCGTGACGACTCCTAGAATCGCAACTTTAAAGGAGAAGATTAGATCACCGGAGTGGGCTGTAGCGCTAGGGATTAGCTCCAATGCTTAAGTCAATATTGAGAGAGTACTCTATGGGTAAAATAGCTCAAGGTATTTAGTGTTGTCTCTCAATTGTTTGTAAGCAATCTATGTTTTGATAATATATATTGAATAATAAGTCACCTTGTTGATCAGGGCTCTTCAATTAAGTGAAAGTACTCAATTGGGATAAATGTGAGATCATATCGTACCCCACCAATTGCTCCTGAAGTCATGGAGTTTCCCTAAATTGGGATAACTTGTCATGCACGTCTCAGTTCAAGAGCTATATTCTCGCTAACGACCTTTAGACTAATTTTTCTACTTGTCTATGGATGCCGAAGGTCTCGACTATCTCTTCTAGATGGTCGCTACATGTGATTACAGGTTCATTAAGTATGTTAGGAGTCGCAGACATTTAGTTGTGACATGGATTGCAGCTCATCGGGTTGAAGGTCGTGGTTCGGTGTGACTTCTCCCAAGCTCATTTTAAGGTTGATGATGTTGGATATGCCCTAAGAACATATGATGATTTTACGTAGTCGGCATAACTTTGTTTCATGATGCTATTTATATCATCATATAATTTACTTTTATATCTGTGTTTTGTTAAATAAATTATGTAGTGTCCTTAGAATAGTTTATTTCTATTCTTAAAACCTCCCTAGTCAAGTGTTATTGAGATTAGGATATCAATTACACGCGAAGACTAGTATGTGATAATTGATGAAAATCGTCATGGATATGGGATATCAAATCATTACATAGGTACAGGTAGAGTATCGTGCATTGGATTAACCAGCCTTGAAATCACTTCATGGATTGTTATATGAGTGTCATGGATGATTTCATTGTGATAATTATGTCTCATCTTTTGACTTGAGGTCATCAAAGATTCCTACATGAAAGATTGCATACTTTGATATTGTCAAGCGTCACTTTTAACTAGGTGGACAATAAAGGCATGTATTGAGTAGGCCCTAATTTGTGTTGTAATGTTGAATGATAAAAATAGAATTTGTCCCTAGTATATAACAAGAGAGTGATGTCTACCATTTTTGGTTGAGTGAGATTATGAAATCATGGCCATGCTCGAATAAGTAGATATGAGATGTTTCTCGTATTCGGTTTAATTAATCTGTTCAGGACTGAGAATTCAGATATTGAACTTTACGAGTATGACACGTTCTCTGACTCATGTTCAATTATGAGTTCCTGGACAAAGAGATTAAGACATGTTATTTTTATCACGGAAGGTTTTGTCTTGTCACCGACTCTCACCAATTTGGATATCAATAATGTGTTGCTAGACACCGCTTATTGTACATGACATTAAATATCGTTAATGTCAAATGCCAATTTTACGAGAACCTATAGGACTACACATTCAAAACGTATTGCTTAAAGGGTACAATCTCGTTTGGGAACAAAACGTAATTTGCTGAAATTGTTTAGGCTAATTTACAAATCGGAATTAACCAATATATAATTAATAGTTAATTATGGGACTGAATTGTATTTTTCTAGGTTCAACGAACCTAGACAAATCCTTTTCAGTCATACTCTGATGGGCCTCTTATTTTTTAATTCAAATAAAAATTCAAAAATAAAAGATTGATTTATCCAGAAGACTTCTTATCACGAAGGCTTCTAGGTTTTTCAAAGAGATTACGCCTCTCTCTTTTCTGTAGTTTTCTTTTCTGTCAGAGTGTCTACGTAGAAACAAAAAGACTAGAGTTTAGAGAAACCAAAAATGTTAAAAACAGTAGTTCAATCGTGTTTGTCCTCTTGCTGAGTTCGTGAGACGTGCACTAGAAGCAGACGTTCATGAGACGTGCACTAGAAGCAGACGTTCGTGTGACGAAGTCGAGCTAAAGGTCGGAGACTTTTGCTGGTGACTACAGATTTTGATTTTCTATCTGAAAAAAAAATTGATAAGGGTAATGTCTATACCCTCTCTAGACTCCCTCCGATGATGCCTGGAGGAGGTTTGCTTGTGGCCTTCCCTTCAGATGACATGGTAGGTCAGTGGGTAGAGGTCGCTGCCCACCTTTCCTTTGGACTTGTGAGTCTGACTTTTAGGTATTTGGGTTGGGACTTGAGTCCACTTAGTTCGGTTTGTCCAAGTCTTACTCGTTTCTCCTATCAATGTTAAATTATTATCACTTTTAATATTGATATATTTGAGATTAGGGGGGAAAAATCCTATTCAGATTAAAAAACAAAAAAAGAACAAAAAACATACTTGTAAAACAATATATAAATATAAGAACATTTTTTATGTCAATATATTTATAACTATGGGTTAATATTAAGGTTTATACTTATTAGGCTTATATTGTTACTAGGTATTATGGCTTATGGTAACACCAAATTTATTAAAAATGGGGGAGAAAACCCTAAAGTCTTTCTTATTAAATCTATTTTTTGTTGTCTTTTTCATTCTCTCAACTACCTCCTCTTTGACAGCCTCTTGTCACTTTTTCGTCTTTTTCTTCATCTCTCAGTTCTATTCTTGTTGGTCATGATTCAACATTAGATGAAAGTCTTTAAGCAAAAGGAACCTTTCTTCTTTCCTCTTCTTCTCTCCTATCCCTCATTCATTTTTCAAATTGTTCATATCATGTAGTATTATAGGCCTCCATCTGCAAATATTGTGTGCTTCAAGCCTATTTTTAAATTTCCAGAATTTTTTTCCCATTATGGAGACTCTTTGTGTTGATTTACTTATTGGATTCGAATTTTGGTAAGGAATTGTTCATTTTGTGATAACTTCGTTAAAATATTCATCATCTGATTTCAAGTTTTTTTTAATGATTTGAACATAAAATTTGTTCTTTCACGGGATTCACTATCTTACTAGTCAAACCGGCTAGTCCAAAACGATTTTTAAATTTTAGAACGGCTTTAGAAAAAACGACTTAAGGTATTGAATCAGAACGCTATGAGGTGAACATAAATGAGTCACGAACGAATTTATTATGTTTGGGCTCTACTCATTCATATTTTTTTAAATTCAGACTGACTTGAGCATGGATACGGAAGCTCAAGTTCAACTCATGAAATATTTAAAGGGTTCAAACTTCTTACAATTACATGATACAAGGTCTGTTTTCTTGTTGTGACGAATTTCTCCACCTTTGCTTGAATAATCATCCTTAGCCCTCTTGACAGTCTAAATGCCATTTGGTTTAAAATTATGTTTAGTAAAAATTTCCACCATTTGGTTTTCCATTATAAATGTTTTTAGCTTTGGGTTTTCATCTACACCAACATGATACGCAACCAATCCCCTATGCCTTTGGTATTTAAGAGCTTTATTAAATGGAGACACAAATAAAGTATTCCTCTTATCGATATATCTCTTGAAAAATGCATGAGCACTCTCAGCCCATTGAATACTACTCATTCCAACACTAAAGAACTTGTTCACATAAGTAGGAACCCCCATTTTGTTTTCCGGATCTCATAAAAGTCAGCCAACCATTCATTACTTCCAAGACCGGATTCCTTCATCAAATCACCTCACCATGCTTCAAACTTTGATGCATTCTCACTACAGTACCTATGAACTTTGGAAAGGAAGATTTGTGCTATAGCGATCATCATGGCAGGATCTTGATCCGTAATGATTGTTGTGGGTGCTCCAATTGTTGTGGCCTCCAACAACTTGTTAAATACCCAAATGAAGGACTCTATATTTTCATCACTACATTACTCCACCGATATGAGCAAAAACCATGTTGTACTTGTTTGTATTTTATGTTGTATCAAACATCACAGCATCTCCAAACATATCTTAAGATTTCCCCACAATGGGATCTGCCTAAAACCAATGAACCAACCTATTTTTATTGTAAACTTCATAGTCGTGAAAAAAGGAGTCATCTTTCACTTTCTTCTCTAAATAAAACTCCAACAAACATTCAGCATCAAACCCTTTTTCTACTTCATCAATTTGTGTTATAAAGTTCCAAAAATCTTTAGTTGTACATCTCATATATTGAGGACCCCTAGATTCAATTTCCATAATTTCAATTTGTTCACACATGGGTACACTTGCATCTAAAAGTTGCAAATTTAGATTTTTCTTCGTAATTGACACTTTTTTGTGAGACTTTAAAAGATGTACCTTCGAGGAAGTCAAAAGAGAGTGATTATGCTCTTCAACAAATGAACTTACAACCCAATTCAAACCTGTTTGTCTCCTAACTAGTGTTAGCTTCCGCTTTACACCTGATACGAAACACAGCTCAAATTCTTGCAAACCTTCTTTATGTATCATCTTAGCTGAAATTCTTTCAAACCTTGTTTATGTTTCATCTTGCAACCTTTTTTTGATAAGATTCGTTTCTCTTGCCTTAATTAGAGCATTCAAACTTCTTCCATATCATTTCTTGTCCTCCAAATTTAAATTTGTTGTTACTTAATCTTGCACTGAACACACATTCTCGTCCATATGCATTATAAAAATTGATGGCATCCTCAATTGTAGAAAACTCTTAAGAAATCCTTGGTTTAATCTTTTCTTCTATTGGTCAAGTAAATGATTGGGATGAGGATGTCTGTTCTTCCATCCGAATACACAGTCTACAAAGAACAAAAGCAACTGTTAATCCCCGTCCGGAACATCAGTTCTACATTCAGTCTTTCATGTACTTTGTGACACATACTAACTAGTCATAATATGCGAAGGCATATTCATATGAATAGAGACTAATCATTACAAACACAAAAGAATAGATTGCAAAGACATCTGAATTCCAATCGCATAGATGAACATAAAATAGTAAGAGTATCAAGAGTCTACTCCATTCATTACCAACTCAAAATATCAGCAATAAACCAGTTAACCACCAAAAGACTAGATGCAATAGGAAACATTGCAATCTCTCAAAAACATAGCAATCAATTCCATTCATTACCAACTCAAAACAATGCTTGCAATGTATTTAAACCATATAAGCTCAAGAACTTCCTTTCCTTCCAGTTCAAGGGAGGAGTTTCTGATTAGGTTAAAGAACAAATGTAAGCAGTAATAAAATATATAGAAAACATAAAAAACCATCATTGTAGTAATTCAAAAGCAACTACAAATCTCAGAGAACAAATGTAAAAACTGCACATATGCATTTAAGGATAAGAAATTTAAGAACTTCCAAGAGTTTGGGTGACTTGCAAAATTTTCCAGAGGAGGAAGAGCAGCCAAAAATATGTCTGTCTTACTTGTCCTTCTAGTGATAAGAGCTCTCTAAGAGGTTCAGAAGAAAATGCCAGAGAATCGATCTATGGTGCTTTCATTTTGCAATTCTTTGCCAAAGGTTGAACTTCCCACAAACAATCCTATCAACTGTTAATGCTATGAATTAAACGTTCTTTTGAACCTTACACTCCAAGCCAGACTCCATTGACTTTTTGCACCCTAAACTTCAAAAACGATTTTGCACTTTTACGGTAAGCTGCAACTACAAAATTCACTTCCGGCATGTTGTCCGGTTAGTTTTGGGAATTGAGGGTTGTGGTTTGTAATTTTGGGGAAACAGAGTTCTCTCTCTGTATCATGATCTGAGTTGATGAAATGTGCAGTGTGATTGGGGGCCTTCAATGCAAACCAACATCATTTGGATTAGCAGAATTTCAAATCCCTCTTTTCGTTACGGTGTGAACTTTTGAGCATTGTAGGGTGTATGGTATTGCATCAAATAGATAAACATATATGTATAAGGGCGGTGATGGAGATCAAGGAGCATACAAGGCATGAGATAATTCATGGAAGATCTCATATGAAGATGCTTATGGAATAAAAGAGTTTATGCACAAGAGCGTGTATTTCAAATACAAGGTTGGAAGATCAAGAACGAAGAAATACTTGTTGGAAATTGAATGAACAAGGCCAACACTTTCAGCAAATGTGTTAAGACTTTGCTAGACTTTACAACATTGTATGAAGCACAACCGTCAATAGAGGCTGAACCAAGGAAAGAGCGCAACATGTGAATGTTGTAAGACATCAGGGAGGAGTGATTAAGAAAGGAATCAAGCCATTTGAAGCTTTGGAAATGAGGCAACACGAGATGGACAGATGGGTGAAATCTACCAGAAATTTTTTGCATTGTAGTCCTCTGTTATACAACCTTAGTTATCTTGACTTTAGTTGGACTTTTCCACTTATTGCTAGCTGCTACCTTTATGCCCTAAGCTATCTTAAGAGGCCTAATTAAGTCCCTAATCATGTTTGGGGATGAGCCTATAAGTAGTCCATCATTAGTATTGCATTAGAAGAATTAACTTGACAAACACTTTTCAAAAATTTGATTGAATTCCAAATGGATTCAAATGGTTCCTTGACTGATAGTTCATTAAGTCTCTTCTAGGGTTCTTAGTAGAACTTTAGGGTTTATCAATACTTGGCTAGGGTAATTGATTTGGGTTGAAGAAATCCAAACAAATAGATCATATTGGAAGACAATCATGGTCATTAGTTACTAGCTTGAATCTCCTATTGAAATCTTGGGCAAAATTTTAGATTATGTGTGCTCTTGTGTTTGGATAGATGGATGAGAAAAATTCCAGCCATAATTCAAGAAATCACATCATCTCTTGGTATTAGAGCTTAGGCAATTCATCAAGAGGTTTGCCTATCTTTTGGTTTCTTGTCTAAATGTTTAGATCTTATTTTTTTCATTGAAAATATGAGATCTAAGATTGTTTTTCCGTTGTTCTTTACATTAATCTTTGTTTCTTCTTGTGATCTTTGTGGAATTGTGTCCTAGATATGAAAACCAAGGCCAATCCAATTTGTTTGTGAATCTAATTCTCCCCCCTTCTCAGCAGAATCAAAAAGAGTACAAGAAGAGAAAGAGGGATCAAAGATCACCACGTTGAAAAACAAGAAAAATGCTGTAAACAAAAAAATCCAGAAAACTACCAGAAAATTAGACTAAAAATCTGAGAATTATGAAGTAGATTACCATTGTTTTGATGTTTAACATCTTGGGAAGAGTTTGACTTACGACGTGCTTCATAGATTTGTCTAATTGCCAACTTGAATTGTGAGATTTGGGATATTTTCGATTGAAATTCTAGAAAACTTGGATCACTAGTTACTTTGTCCTTAAGGTGTTTGCTATGTTGCCTTTCATCTAATTCTGTTTCATTCTAAGTGCTGAACATCTACTTTGTGTTTAATGACCATTTTTCTTTGGAATTCTTATCTGTTTGATTCTTATAAGTTGGAAAATATGAGTTACTTGTATTGAGTTTTTGATGCTTGAGTTGATTGCCTTGTTAAGTCATTATCTACTCTAGTAGTTACATTAAGAACTTAATGAAGAACTAAGAGAGGGAAAAGGGCAAGGGGTGAGCACATTAGAGTGAACAAAAAGCCAATTTAAGCAAGTTGAGAGGTTATACATAATTTTTGTTTCAGCAAGTTGACTAGAAGATACATTATATCAAAAGAAGTTACAAGTGCGTCAATTGCTTCTAACTTGAGAGGACAATGCTTTCATGTCTTCTATAAATGAAGTCTTACAAAGGATGTCCTTGGAGCTGGGATCAATTAGGAAGGACATGGGAACCATTAGTACAAAGATCAGCAGAGTTGAAGAGTGGGTGAACACATTTGACACACCACTGGCCCCTCATAGAGCTGGCAAAAATTTCCAGTTTCAGCAAGGTAGCAGGGACAGGGGAGGTAATGTGCAAAGGGTACAGCCAAGGGGAAGAGTTCTCCAACAACAATTTGTTGAAGCATTTGATGAGGAAGAAACCGTGGCTCAAGTTAAAGGGCAAGGAGATGATTTTGGTTCTAAACAAGTGAAGCAAGTTCTTGGTAAATTCTATTCAAGATGCTTGATACAAGGACATTGTTGTAGTGTCAGAGTGGATAATGGTAGTTATGTGAATGTTGCAAGTTCATGCTTGGTTGGAAAAATGAAGTTACCTTGCTTAGAACATCCAAAGCCAAAAAAGCATCAAGGGCCAAATGATATTGGTAAAGAGAAGGTTGACAAAAAAGTAAGGATCTCATTCTCTATGGGTAAATATCATGATAAGGTGCTTTGTGATGTAGTACCTATGCAAGCAAAACACTTGTTACTTGCTAGACCACGGCAATATGATAGAAAAGTGATATATGATGGTTACAAGAACAAGTATACTCTGGAATTTGAAGGTAGGAAGATACATTTGAACCATTTTAAACCTCATGAAGCATACATGGGTCAAAAGAAAATTCTTGAGAGAATGAAAGAATTTTATGAAGAAAAAGAAATGAGGGATAGAAATGAGGGAAACCTGAGAGAGAGTGAGATTGAAAGAACCAAGAATGATAGGACTGAAATCTTGATAGAAAACAAAGTGAAAAAAAGAAGAGAGAAACCCAAAAGAAGAGTGGTGAGAAAAAAGAAAATTTTGGACAGAAAGGCTGCACAAAAATGAGAGTGAAGAGAAAAAGAGATTGAGAGAGAACTCGAGATGAAATATGAAATTTTGATTGAAAAAGAATTGGGTGCAGAAAATGAAGAATTTTGTGACGACGAGAAAGAATAAGAGAGTGATTTGATCTTCAAGATGGACAAGGAGATTTCAATACCCATTTCTAAGATTGACCACTGTTTTTCTAGGGTTCTTGTGTCAAAATTTTAGGTTTTGAAGGCCTAAACAAGTTGAAAGAAGACAAGGACAAGATGATGATAAGTTAGATGTTAATGTGGCACTTTTTTATCTCTATACTAGGTGATAGTTTGTTGAAATTTGAACATGAAAGATTGCTTTCTATGACTAAGTGTGTGTTTAGAGATGCTTATG